>BGNK01003402.1:0-70000 GCA_003297005.1 Symbiodinium sp. clade A Y106 | reverse complement strand
CGTGGTGGAGATGGATCATGTGCCGACTGCCTGTGGGGCATGGCCGGCTTTCTGGATGTTCGGAGCCACTTTGCAGAACAGTCTATTCAATATTCTCATGACGGGTGAGGCTTCAGGGTTCTTAGGCTGTCCTGGGCCCCCAGACTCCTAGACCTCAAACCCTTCGGCTTGCGTCTGTTCCAGACATGCTACCCTTGTCTCAAGGACGATGCGCAGCATGTGTGGCCTCGATGGGGCGAGTTCGACATATGGGAGGCAATCCACACCCAGAATGCTGCATCCCGGAATGGACCGGTGCGTGTATAGTATAGAGTCGCAGCTGTCAGAACCACCATGTGCTGGTCTGGGGGAACACTAAGCCATCTGAGGCAACTACAACTCTGCACACGCGTGAGAACTGCGATCAGTGACTGCCTTGGCCGGAACGTTCATGCGGCATCCGTGCTTCCATTCTTGTCTTCCCTGACCTTTCGTGCTCGAGCATCGGCCGTGGCGGCTTGCATGTCCGGATGATTTGCCTGCCCGAGGCGAGCCGTGAATGAAGGCATCGATTTTCAAGGTCAGGGTTGGTCTGTCGGTACCCAAAGCAACAAGGCGAAGAACTGCTGGGCTGCACGTCTGCAAATGTCACGGCGTAACAGAGTTGGGCTTCGGGCTAGGTCTCCTGCATATGACAATGTGCGAACCTGGTTTGCGAGGGCTGCTCCTGAAGAGACAACGAGCGGCAACAAGCAACTAAGCATGCTCCTCTGGCTGCTACATAACCCTGTCGCAGTAGATACAGAGAACGCACGTCCCAATTCGAATGGCAAGCTTTAGGGCCCGGGCACCTTAGCATGACATCAACATACCCGGGCATTGCATTTTTGGAGTCTTCTTGCAAAGTTTGTCCATAGCTCCGTGAGATCCTTACACGACTTATCTGTACTGAGCTGAACTAGACATCTCACCAACTTTTGCTGCAATTAAGCTTGCATAACATCTCCCCAGCCTCCGCGCAAACTGGGGGGCAGAGGGGTGTTGGGAGGACTCACAGAGTAGATTGCTGTGGAAGTGTCTGTGTCAGATCTCCATGTCAAGTAGCTGAACTGTGGCTCCGAAGTCGTCATCCGAGGTCCATGCAAATGCAGAATATGACAACCAGGGATGTGGACAGAAGCTTCAGGATGGATCTGCCGGTCCGAAGTTCAACGTCCAAGGAGGCCGTGCGGCATGAGCAGTGCTCTGGCAGCGCACCGAACTTTTCGCAATAGTCTGTGCCACGAGACTCACTGCGACAGGTGGCACATTCATTGCGGAATGGGATCCTGTGGCGTCTCGGAGTGCGAGAACACACACGATTTTTAACCGAAGATGTACGGCTCAAGCACGATCAGGCCACCATGCCATTCGGAAGTAGAGTTCCGAGGTGAACAAGCGTCTCCGCACGTGGTTCTTTCCCAAGGGCCAGGAGAAAGCCTACACGGCACTTCCATGGATGAGTTAGGCCTTTGAGCTGTAGTTTCAGAGCAGGAGCCCGAGATGGGTAACAACCCCAACCCAGACACCTTCGGCATGCCCAACTCGTTCTTCACTTTGAACGAAAAATGGCCACGCACCCGGTCCTCTATCTGTCGAGTTGGAAGCGTGCTTCATTGATCCAGAATCTAGGTGTACATCCGGGCACTTCCACAACATGCGGATGGCCCCTTGGCTGTCAACAGCAAGCTTGCATTCACTTGTGATTCGCCGCTTTGTATCGGCGCCCGGCTTCGGCTTGTAACAGCTATGAGCTTGGGACCCATCCCAGGTGTTCGACGTTACATTCTGCGGTGACCTGCCTGGTAGTGAGTGGGGCTTTCCTCGGGCACTCGACATGAAGTCAGCATGCAGAAAGCAAGGTGATTATGCCGGTGGAACATTCCACTCAAGTTGTCCGGAAATTCAGATGTCCTGCGCGGAGTACGTGCGATCAAAGCCAAGCGCATTCAGCGACTTTGCTAGCACTGGGCACGTTGACAGCATGAGACAAGAAATAGGCAGAGCTTGCGGCCAGGCGAAGCTTTCTGGAGCATCCGGCGCCTGGCTACCTGCTTGCATCTGCTTGCATTTGGCATGACAGCACGTGCAGTCCTCCCTGGTGCACTTAGAATTTTTCATGTTCATCGGGCTTGTTTCAGCCTCAAGGCTACCCTCTTCAATCGAAGACTGCAACTGAGGATGTCTATCAAAGCAGAGCTGTCGGCTCCTTATCAGCCCTCCGGTCCATGCGGTGCACGAAGAGAGCGAAAACACACCAACTCTATCAACCGTCTGTGCTGGCGCCAGCGTGCACTTCTGCCACGCCCGAGGGAACAGGGAACACTGCGTGAAGTTCCGGCAGGACCTGAACCTCTTTGGTGTAAGACCGGTGAGATCACCGTCCTAGCTTGGAGCAAGCGGGTTCTCCCTCCGAGGTCCAAGCCCTCACAGGGGAGCAGCCGGGCACCGCTTGGCGACTTGGTGGCAGCACACTGTGTACTGCTGAACAGGAAGCTTGCAGGGCATGCACTGCACAAGATGCCATGAAGTATAGCACTCCAAGCAGCACCATGCCAGGGCAGTCCAAGCACTGTCTTGAAGTTGGATGCGTCGCCTCTTCGCCTCTTCATGACTCTGAGGACTGCCATCCTGGCCAGTCTTGCTGCTGTGGCGCTGCTTGGTGTTGTCCTCTACTATTACTGCAGCCGCCAGCGTATCGCTGCCGTCGGACAAGTCGCCTGGATGAGAATGGTGTGCGCAGTTTGCAGTGCGCAGCGTGTGAGCGCTGCCTGCGGCTGGACAAGTGCGTGCAGGGACGCGGACACTCGCATGTGCATGTACATATCTGGTCCCCACTTTGATGATACAACCTCTCTATATTTGCGGGGTATGAATATCTAGGTATTTGCATACATAGACACAGCTGTGTGCTTTAACTACAGGCCGGCAGGAACAGACAGAGACAGAGGCAGACGGACAGACAGACAGACAGACAGACAAAAAGAAGCACTGGCCGTGCTACTCAAATCAGAGTTTTGGGACATCGTGCCTAGCTGTGGAATGCGAGCAGAAGTGTGGCCTGGCTCCTTTTGCTTCCGCTGGTTGTTCGTTCATAGGCTCTTGATTTGATTCCTCTTACCATGCCACTTCCCAGCGAAGAGCCATGCAGTACCATGCCGGTCGGGAGTTCGTTCAAGTTCTCGTCCAGGAGAAGCGGCACAGAAATTAACCACAGCCGCAAGGGGGAAGTGGCTTGGGGTGTTCAAGCCTAGAGGAAGCAAAGCTCTCACACAGCGTCCGCATCACCCATTGACGAGTCAAGGCACTGTCTGCATGCATGCGCCGCACTGTTGTTTCAGTGATGTCTCCGATGAGTTCAAGCTTGAGATCTCTTCTGGTCAGTCTTGGGTGTGGGCCACCACGTCGAAACTTCGCGACCTCGTAAGCGGTGAAGCATAGCCGCTTAGCCAGTACCATGGTGTTCTCACTCATCTTGTTTAGCATGCCAGGGATCTAGGGGTTGATGTCAACTGCTCACTGTAAGATGAAAGCCTAACTTCAAAACAAAACAGGCAGAGGCCAACGGTGTGAGTGTTTGTCGAACCACTCGAATGTATTCACACCAAAGCTTTAGGCCTCAGCATTGCCAGAGCTCCCGCTCCCAACTGGCTCTTTCTATTTTCTTTCGCGGCTTTCCTTGGTTACCGTGACATAGCTCGGAGGGGAAATCCAACAAGCACCCTTGGCTCATGCAGGTGACGAAATTGACCCTCATTTTCGAGAACCTCAGGCAAAGGCAAAGTTACTTTCGTTCGTCCGTTGAGCTGCGGCCGTTCTAGACCCATGCCGTCACTACAGCTATCTGAGTGATGGCGCAGGACAGCAGTTGGCAAAAATGCAGATGTTCAGGTCAGCTTCAGGGCTTCATTTCTCGCTTTTCCCAAACATGCAACTCGCGACACAAAGCTATAATAGCCATAAGCTTGTCCCGATGTTTCGAGGTTTTCGTTAAGGTTTGTCGTCAGAGTCAGTTAATGCCTTGGCATCTTCTTCGTCAGTCAGAACACGCTGGCCATGTTTGAGAAATCTGGAGAAGGGGTCCACGAGAATGCCGCCATCGACCGAAATCACACTTATCAAGAATGCGTGAATCACAGATATTGTCGACTGCCGAATGCTCGACTGCGGCGAGCAAGAGTTTAAATTTAATTTTGACACTACGCTGCCCGACTCGGCTTGCCGGAGACCAGCACGGTGACAAAATATGAAACATTCTGAAACAGCAGAGCGCATGCAGCAGAAGTGGGAGGGAGGGGGGCAAGGCGTGGGGGGAGGGTGAAAAAAGCAGGCAAAACCAAGGGGGGCCGGGCAGGGGGGGTGGGAAATGAACGCAAAAAGCGGGTTCGTCCAAACTTTCGGACTGCAAAAAGAGGTTTAGGTGGAGGGTACCTGGGAACCTGAGTTAACCCCCAATACGCCTGGGCCTGCGGCCTCGGCGGATTTTGCACATCACTCCGAGCGACAGGCAAATTCATGTGATATGATGCCATGTTAATCGGATGAGTCGTCGTTCTGGAGCTTACGGGGAGTCTACATTGCTTTTCTTCCAGTCGTATTGTAAGATTGCAAATTAAAAGGTCCCCAATGCCAACGACATCTATGAACTGGGCATTATATTTTAACCAAACCATGCTGTGGTTTTTGATAGCCAGTAGACGATGAAAAATCCAAGTTTGATTGTGCACGCATGCTTGACCTGCTGATTGTCGCCTCTTTCAACTGCTGGTTCAGCTGACTGTTTGTGATGGTTTCTCGATTGCAATGATGACTTAATGTCTGACTGAAGTCAGGTTCAAGGCGGCGTGCTAGATTCTACTAGATCACTGACCCGACTCAATAGATCCATTTCTAACTGCAGAGTGGACGAAGGATGAACCGAGTGATCGGCTGTGTTGATTGCGATCATCCAACATTAGCCGGTCTATCCGTCAGTCCGCCCGACTTTTGTCTTTCTCTCTGCGTCCCTCGTTTTATCCTATTTTATGCCTATACACAGCTGTATAAACTTAGAAATTAAATCAATGTGTGTGTGTATGTATATGTGTGTATACAGTATACACATGTTTTATGTATAGACGTATGTATGCAATGTATGTATGTAAGCACCGATGAGTAATTGTGTTCTTGAACTGCTCCTCAATCTCTTTCTCTGTCAGTCCTGGAGCCCAGGCCTTGACGGCGCCCATGAAATCAGACGGCAAGCTCCAGCTCCCTATAACCAAGGCACCTCTCGGGCTCACGAGCTCCGATTGTTGTGGTCGTCAGGTTGACTGTGGCAGCGGCTGAGAACGATGATATCTGTGATGACATTGGTGACATGAATCCAATTCATTCTATGAGTTGCGTTGCTGCCCTATCGTCATTCTGCAGGCGACGAGATCGGGTGCCGGAGGGCTGGTTACAAGAATCTCGGCTGCACGTGCGGTTCCCGCTTAAGTTGACTTTTTGAGGGCGTGGCCACGTTGTAATTGAATTTGTCGAGTGACCTTTTTCATCCTCGGTTGAGTTCAGGTCCAGTCTCGCGCCGAGTGGCTTGGCTTGCTAGCATGTTGGAGCAGTCATGACGCAAGTACGTCCTTCTGAGTGCATACTTGTGTGGGCATTTGTGTGTATGATTATGCCTGCGCAAATGTATGCGCATATGCGTGCAGGGAGGTATGTATGCATTAATTCATGTGGGTTCGTTGTACGTCCGTATGCGTAGACGGACAAACGACCAACCGGACATGCACACATACATGCATACATGCATGCACAGATACGTACATACGCTCGCACATACATGCATGCATACGTGCATACACTCACATGTAGACCCCTAACATATCCTCTGATTCATCCCTTGCTTACTACCCTTCTCCCCGCTCTCTCTCTCTCCCTCTCTCTCGCTCTCTCCCTCTCTCCCTCTCTCCCTCTCTCTCGCTCTCTCTCTCTCCCTCCTCTCTCTCTCTCTCTCTCTCCCTCTCTCTCCCCCCCTTCCCCCCTCGCTTTCGCTCTCTCCCCATCTCCGCCTCCCCTCCCGCAACTAAACTCGACGAGCCCTATCCTAGCAAAGTGCTATAGTGCAAGCGGCCACGGGCACCATGTTTGCACATTGCCGCAGCACTCCTAATGCAAGCCATTGCCATGCAGATGTGCATTGTAACCACCTCTCTTGTGTCCAGGAGGTGTTCCTTCAGAGCGAAGCGGGTGGCAATGTGGCTGAACCGGAAGTGGAGCCAGCACCACCAGGCCTGAAGATTCACGTTCAGATAGCTGCTAGCCTGGCTCTGTCCTCGATCTTGCTTGTGGGGTTGCAAGGCTTGTCCTGGCGTCGGCTGTGGCTGATGCCCCGAACCTGGAGAAGCACCAATACATTATGTCATCATCTTGTCACGTGGAGCTTGCCCGTAAGTGTTGAGTGGAAATGGAGCGGTGGAAGCTTGGTCCGCGTGCCATATGCAGAAAGCCAATTGATCACCACACATCAGCACTTCCTGGACCAGTAACTTGCTGAGCGCAGCTCTATACAAGGTTCTGCTGCGCCAACGAGGACAAGCGGACTCCAAACAAGGTGAGAGCCACATGCTCATGCACACTCACTAATGCATGAAGAGCGTTGTGTTAACTTGGTTGGGCAAACCTACGTGGCGATCGGATGCCCGCTCCCTCCTCGAGGGTTCTTTAGGCTTTTGTGCTTTGCTAGTTCTGACTTCAAGGTTTGGGTGCAGCAGGCAGGCAACCAATTCCGAGTAGGTCGTGTGATCACCTACTTCAGTTCCCGGCAGTCCTTTGCCACATAAGACATGGTGCCGTGCCTACTTTGCGAGTGATGGACGCACTTCGTTCATCGTGAGACGAGGGATGTGCAGGTAATGCTTGCATGAAGGCTCATAACCCTGGATTGATTGACACCGACACTGTCACTCTGGATTAGGGTTGGCTTCGAGAAGTTTGGACCATAGATGCCGGAGCAGTTGAACCATCATGGTTCGGAGTGTGACGCAAGTTAGGATGGGCAATAAAACCCGACGAAAAATTACCAGACAGGTAGAGTGACACGACTGCGCACAGCCCCAAGATTTGGTAGATGCCTATATGGTAACTTCTAGCCGCTAGCTGCCTTGCGCTTCTTGTGCTTTCGCGAAGCGGAGCAAGACTGAAGCACTTCGGCAGTCAGCATGTCCGACTGCGGGCTTTGCAAGAATAGACTTGGCCCTGGCTGCAGTTCCGGTGGTTGGTTTGTTGCATGTGACACGGCTATCTTCGCAGTAGTGCACATCCGAACCAGGAATCGTAAACGTGGAAACCTCTCGTCGCTAACCTGTGCCAGGCGCAGGGTGGCACGAGACCCATCGGCAACGCTCGCGACGTTTTGGATTTGGCTGGGGAGGGAGAAGGGTTGAAGCTGCGAAACTGAGTTCAGAACTGGCATTGATCATGTCTGCTTTCTATTGTGCCATGCGGACCACCAGCTCTACAGGAGGCGGCTTTTATCGAAAGTGAGGGCACTTCTTCAGTGAACCCGGATAGGATATTCCCGAGGTGTGAGAATCACAGGCCAGCTCTGTCGCACGCAACTCCCCACCTATTTGCGAACGGCAGTCGATGAAAGCTGCACAACAGGCTATGATGAAGTCCATCCCACAAGCCCAACCAGGACGCCATCAAGGACGGCATTATTGCAGCACCCTGTGTGCACCTTGCAGGTCTTCGCTCTGACAAGCCGTCCGCGTCTAGTAAACTTAGTAGTCGTAGTCTTGAAGTCGTATTATTTGGATATGTCGTTGCCAAGGTTTTCATAGGTTTCAATGTTAGTGCGAACTCAGTTCCCAGCAGAGGCTTTTGCAGGCTGGACGCAATTCATCTACCTGTCATGAGCTGCTGTAACTGCAACGTAGGGAGCTACCTGAAAGCTAAAGAAGTACGTCACACCATTAATATCTACTTATCATAGGGTACTAGACGTACTACTGTGTGAAACCGGAGAAGACTGTTCTGAGCTACTTTGCGGTGTGACACGCTAGATCTTATATTCGACAGTATCACACCAAAGCCATGCGAGCCTGATTCATTGCTCTTTGCTCTGGGCGCTACATGTTTTGGCATTTGGTCGCTGATCAGGACGGGCGAGGTCACGCCAATGCAGCCTACGCTTCGAAAGGCCGCTCCTTCAAATATGCACTAATCTGCCGTCGCTTCACTTCCATACTCGGGGGTGGGGGACCTGCAGCTTCTGTGGAGTGTGGAAATGTATTGTGCATCCGACGAAAGCCAAGTTGTCGGTGTAGCGCACTGAAAACCCTGCAAGCTTTCAAGTGTAGTCGCTCGGGTTGGTGCAGGATGTAAGCCTTGGTTCAGAAAGGTACCCTCCAACGGCCAGGCCTGTATCCACACTTGTTGCTAGCCATGCTGACCCCTTCTACTTTGCACTTGTCTGCGAGAGAGCACTGTAGATCCCACCAGGCTGAACCGAGAGTGGTGGTAGAGCAGGCTTGATAGATTGCCACGCACCGTGGAACAGCCACAAGCCTGAGGTTAATTAAGTGCCCCTGCAGACGGTCAGCAAATGGCGTGCCACCCTCCGACGCTCTAAAAGCCCTAAAACTCTGGAGCCTTGCCTGCGGCGTGCGAGTGTGAGCGTCGAAAACAAACGGTCTACGAACTCGAGTGAGCCATCAGCAAACGGGGAGAAGGAGAAACAAGCGCCAAAGCCAGAGCCGCCGTTTCTACTCCGAAACTTTTTATAAGGGACGCTTAAAGCAAGGGGACACTAACAGGTTCAGGTGACGCTACAAAGAGTAGACTAGACTCCAGAGGCAGCAAGCATGCATTCTTCTGGCTTTTCCGAAAGTGAGAATGGGCGGGCAATCGACATTTGTTTGTACATATGCTTTATCCGCCAAGTATGCATCCTCAGATAGCAGTACAGGAGAGCGTAGATTGCAGCACAGATGCCGACATGCCTACAGTTCACAAATGCAAGATATCGCCTGCGCTGTTTGTGTCTATATGCCTTTGTATCTTTCCTTTGGTTACACTTGCCAGTTCAAGTTCCCAACCAAGTCGCAGGAGGGGTCTGCTGGACGCGTGGTGGGGACCTCAGTGATGTCCCGGGGCGCATCGCTGCATCTGCTTTCCGCAGCGAGGGGGTGGCATTGTATACTTGTTGATTTTGTTTCTGCGCTAGGGGTCTGGAATTCTCGTGCGTGCAGTGCCCCGGCCGCAATGCTTGGTTAGGGCTACGGAGGTCAAGATGTTCCAGGAGCAGCTGTCTAAGTTGAAACAGCTGCGCTGGAGTGTACTTCTTGCTTCTCACTTGCACATGTTACCCGTGCCCTGACAGCCCTCCGGCGCGTTGGTCGACCAGGACCCTGCTGCAGTTCTGTGCGCATTCCGTAGTTGGCTAGTTCAGATGCCAACAGACATGGATAGGTTAAATCTACGGAGCGATATGAAGGATGGCTTGCGCAAGCTTTCGATTTTGGTTCTTTAGTGCGGTGCTATGCTCATTTTCGTGCTGCTTGCAACACAGTGTGCAAAGCTTTCTCAAGTAATTCGGAATTTGCGCAAGGCTTTCTTGGATGTAGGAGGGACGGGAGGCCGCAGTGCGTGCAGCAACGTCCTTCTTCAAGAGCTCTGCTGCTTCTGCACACTGCACGAAATGTGCTGTGGGAGGTTCACAGGGCTTGGGAGGTTGAAAACAAAACTCTGCGACCGGAAAGCCACCCCTTCGTGACCACACCTTCTTCCTAGGCACGTGCGGTAGTTCTAAACTGGAGTGCAGGTCGCAGGCAGACAGATTCGATTCACATTCGAATCGCATATTCGCCAGATCGTTTCTGGCATGCTGCCCGTGGCATTGTGACACAGGATTCGGGCAAGGTGGTTGTGCCAGCCCCATCAAGATGAGGCTATCGGCTCGAGTAACTTGGAGCAATTTTTGGATCATAGATTCACTGTCAAGAGGAATGACACGCAGGATTCGATTAGCGAGGAACCGCTGGTCGGTTAAAGGTGACTTTAGGTCACCTCAATGCTAAAGTTAAAGGCCAGATGACTTACCTAAAGTCGGGACATAGACTTGCAATCAGGCAGACAGGGAAACCTGCGAGAAGCTTGAGCATCGAGGGACATCGTCAAGCGAAAGAAAGCCGGAATAGGCAGCAAAACAGCTGAACTTAGATCTTTGTTGTTTGCCCGACTGCTTTGCTTGAGAGTTGAGAGTTTCGGTGTTTGTCGAATGGCGTTTACTGCCGTCAGGCTGGTGCCGTTTGCATGTTTTGAATGTGCTGCGCTTCTCCGCGTCATGCGAGCCTCCTTCTGTGCATGCATCAGGAGTCTTGAGAAGTTCCGCACGAATATTGATTTCAACGAGCGCGCTTTGATTTTGCTGCACGGTCTCGGCTGCATGAGGACGCACGCAGAGAGAGCTTGCAAGAGCTAAGGAAGCCTCCTTTCGATATCTGGAAGCCTTGGAATTTTCCATCGATCACCCAGATGCCATTCAGGTGTTGCTTGCTGATGGCCCTGGATTTGGATTTGCGGATGCATTCAAGAACTCGGCCGGCATGTCGTCGTTGCAGGTGGAACTGACAGCGCATGTAAGCCTTTGATAATCTTTGGTAGCTAGTCTAAGCACAGTGCTCGTCAAATTATTCAATCAGCAGAGTTTTCAGTGGCGCCAATCCTTCAGGGTGCATGCTGTCAAGATGTAGGTCTGGGCACAATGCTTGCCCGGGCCGTGAGAGGAAGGCTCGCATCGGCCAGACCGTGCATCCTAAACCACATGGCCTATCTATCAAGTATGGCAGCCAAGCCAACCGGCTAGAAGTGTGTCGGTCAGGGAAGACTGAAAGCCGAGGTTGGGCAAGCGTTGAAGGCTCCGTGTGATGATCTCACGGGCTGTTACTGGTTCAGGAGTCTGGGTTGGACAAGCAATGAGACACCCCGCCTAGCCCAGCAGTGTGTTCAATGCTTGCACGGCCCAGCGACTTCATGACAAAGATAGGGGCTGGAGGATCTTCAGTGGGGTTGTCTGCAAGCGCACTTGGCTGTTTTTTGAGCCTGTGCCTTCATTGAGAGAGCCCTTCTCCGTAAATTGCTCTGACCAACCCAGCAGAAATTCAGTGCAAAACGGCGTCGGTTGCACCAACCCAAGAAAGGGAATGCATGAATGTAGTGTTGTTTGTGTGGTTGCCCAGCGTTTCTGATCGCGACTGGGGCAGCCAGCCGCCAGCCGTGGAAGGGCTTTGAATTAAAGCCTTTCCCTGAATGTAGGGACCCGCGGCGCCTGTCGGTCAAAAGTCCGAAGTCCGATCCCAAGAACATTCGGCGATAAGGTTCCGGGCAGGGGGAGGCTTTCTTCACGTCCCTTCGGGCAACTGCAGATCGATCGAGGGAAGCCTAACAGCATAGCCGAGCACTTCGGAACAGCTGATAGCATCTGTGACCCCAAAGGGCCCTTCAAGCTAGTCAGGCATATGCTAACGCGGCAAAGTGGAGATGCGACCCAGGGTTGCATCATTCTTTGCTGTGCTTCTAGGGATGCTTCGGCATCTATGTCAATCTCATGTAGCAGGAGCGTACGTAAGCATCGCGTGATCCTGTTGGGTGCTCTTGCCACAGGCGTGACAGCGTCTGGGGTAACAGCAAGATTCGCCAGGGTGTCTGAATACCTGTTCACCGTGTTACCTGTTGGTGCCGGGGTATGTGCAGTCCTGGTATTCATACAACTGTAGAGAAGGTGCGATGCTCTGTTCTGCATCGCACTGTGGTCAAGCTGTTCCGCGTCTTTATGGCCCAACTTCAAAGTTTTGAAGCAGCGTGGCATCAAGTACAGGAAGGCCTGGTCTAGGACCGATCTGTAGCAGCAGCACCAGCAGCAGTTGAAACCAAGACCACGACACCCAACCCCCATCGATGTTTGCACCTGGACAGTGCTGGGTGATACAAAACACACCCAAGATTTGACCCTTTGGCTAGTGGGCAGCAATGGAGAAGCAGGATGCAGATGGCAACGGCCTCTTGATCCTCATCGGCCGAAGGGACAGCAACGCCATGGCCGTAGTTGGCGAGATGCAGATCCAGAATGGCGGTCGTCTGATGAAGGTCTACATCACAGATGATTCCAACCTGTCTGCCGATTTCATTGGCGAAGTACTGGAGTGGAATCCTCCCTGGGCGAGCCACACGCATCATTGGTATCAGATCGGGCCAGGCATCCACACCTTCACAGAGGACGAGCCTCTCAGGATCTGCAGCAACGGCATCGTCATCTGCAGCAAGGTGGCAGTCTGAAATTCCGACCTTTGATCTGCCTTCCTAATGCCCGCAGCCACGAGCAAGCCACTCAGACAGTGATTCCGGCGAGCACTGGGCAAGAGCTGGACAGAGCAGGTCAAGAAACAAACAAGGCAAGAGACGGGAAGCGTATCATCGAACAATAGCTTAGTCGCTGCGAGAGCATCAGCTCCGTCAGCTCTCGTCGATTCTTCTTAGCAGGACTTGGATCCTCTAATCTCTCGCTGTAGACTCTCGACCCTTGCTCTCTCTATCTTGTTTGTCTTGTTTGATGCGAAATCAAGTGCCTGGCGTCCGCGAGGCTGGGGATCAGTTCCACATGCTGGGGGAGGTGATGGTGGACCCACAAGCGGAGAGCCGACATGTCTTGAGCACTGTCTCCTATGAGAAGCGATCCTTTGGTACCCTGGCTGCACCGGTGCAGATGCTGCGAAAGTCTGCGGAAGTATAGTGCACCTGCCGTTTTCCCAAGGCATCATGGCTCCATTCCGGGCTCTGGCATCGGTGATCATTGCTGGCTTCATGTCCTTCCCGCTCCTTCTGGGTATGGTCTTGTTTGAGCATGACGCAGAAGACCTGGGCACTGCACATTGGCTGGAAGTTGTCGCCCAGTGTCTCTCTTGCCTTTGGGGATAGCTGTCAGGTAGGTTGCTCGCTGAATATTGTGGCATATCCTGAGGCGTGGTGGCGGCCACTCATTCATTTGATGGTATATGGTGGCTGTTTGCGACTGCTACTAGAAACTTGGGCACCGCGCGTGCAAGTGTCGCCATAGGCTCGTGCGTTGAAATGCTCCGGTCACCAGTCTGAGTCCGAGGGTTCCTTTCTGGCCCAAGCTCTGCTTCCCTGTCGTAGAGTTGTATGTCTTTGTATGTATGTATGTATGTATATAAATTATACAGAGGTATACTTCTTGTTTTACGTTGATTTATGCATATGTGTGTATTCTTGTCTCTCTATGCGTGTATATCTGAGCATACATACATGCATACATGTATGCATACATGCATATCCATCTTCACGCATTCAGAGCAGTGCCGCGCTCATTAAGCTTGCACGTTGGCCCGCAGAGCTCGGAAAGGCTTTGCATACGGGCTTTGCCAGAAACAAGCACTCGGAATCACTCGACTCTACCCGGAAGTCTCAAGGACGTGCTTCCAGAGTCTGGTGATTTTAACTAACCAAGACTACTGAAACCGGATCCTTCAGCGCGGAGGAGACATCAATGTCGCCACTGCGTTTGCCTCCTAACCGACAGGATTCCCAGCGACACAGACGGGGTCACGCACTGCATTCTCAATCTGCAGACAATGCCCTCCTAATCAACTTCAGAGAGGATCGTGTCATGATCACGAAAAGTACCGCATCTGGACTCGCTGTCTTTTGCAGTACCTTTGTCTTCAACCGCCAACCAACTGGTGTCGCTGAGGGCCGTGATCAGCACTGTCGCGGTCTGTTACACAGTTCTTGGAGGGAGGAACTCAAACGAGCAGCCAAAGATATTGTCCAGTAGGAGGCAAAGAGCCTGTTACAGCTTCTGCAATACCAGGGCGCCCCGGCAGCGTAGCAGACGTTTTCCTGCTTCCACGTTTATGCTGCCAGCTTCAACAGCAAGTCCCACGACGCACATCTTTCATGTGTTCTTGTATGCCACAAGAAACACAACAACCTTGTGCGCAAGAACGCCAAGGCGGCGTGCATCCTTGGCGAGCCTGCCTTCATCCATCCTGATCCCGTCTGCAAGAAAGCCGCCAACAACATCATCAAGAAGCACCTCAAGGGAAAGTGAGCGAACAACAGAGAGAAACGGAGAGAGACCGCAACACTGGCTTCACCAGGATTACCGGCGATGTTGCGAGAAGCGAAACAGATTTCTCTCGGACCTTTCGGACGGTTTCCATGCAGTACTTGTAATTTGCTATGACTCTTATCCTGCAAAGCCTCACACAGATCTTCAGCCTGAGAGCATGCGCTTCGACGTCGAGTCCTTGTATTGGCGTCTTAGGCGATTTGTTTGCTATGATCCTTACGAGCGTGGATGTCAGCTCTGCATTCAAGCTTGTGGATGAAAGGCCTGTGCTTTTATACCGAGCCTAAGGCCCGAAGCACGTGCGTTTTCTCGAAAGCACAGGCCTGCATTCCGCTACTGTACATGATAATGCATACATATATGTACATATACAGCTTACAGCCAACACCGGCCAACACATACACGCACAAACTGCAGGTAAGCAAGCATGCATGCATGCATGCATGCATGCATCGTAGATGTATGTGGCTGCGTTACAGAGAAGATTAGCATGGCCCCTGCGCAAGGTTGACACGCACAAATCGAGAAGTGTACCAAGTTGTTCTGCTCCCTGTGGTCTTCTGCCGTGTTTGGATGGATGGTGCTGCCTCTGGGATGGTGACATGGGTCGTGAGTCGTGAGGTGATGACATGAACGATTGCGGGGTTACAGGCCAAATCGAGCTTGGAGGTTTATCCCTCCATGGTATCGTCAAGCTGAGGGCTATCCCTTTTTTCTGCTAAAGCTCTCTCGGGAAAACATGGCTGAGGGTTATCACCTCGTTTGTAAGGAATGCCTGGGAAGCTGTGCACAAGACCTCCTTCGTAGCTACAGCCATGGCCTCGCATGACTGCGAATGAATGATGATCTGGGTGAGTACTGGACTGCGAAATCAAGCACTCACAGACTACTGGGTGAGCACGCTCCAACATGCTGAGATAAACGAGGAGTGGATATGAGAGCTTCTGCCTGTCCCACATGAAGCCCTTGAAGGGGTAGACTTCGCCACTATTTCCCAGCTGGAAGGGTATGATGCAAGCAAGTGCAGCGATCCTTTGGGAAACGCCCAAACGCGTACCACCATGCTTGAGGGCAGTCTTTGTTATGACGCGGCCGGTGATTTCTGAATGAACGACCTGAGTGGAGGACTGGAGTGGTGGTGTGACGTACGCAGCCACAAGGTTCCTCCCTTGTGGATGCCAACTTTCATGAGGAGGGTTTTCAGACAGACAGAAGTGCTGGGCTGGAGTGGCGTTGCGATGTACGCATACTCAGGGTTCATACTCAGGACTCTGCTCTTGTGGCTGCTTGACTTGTTGAACGATGGTGGACAGGACTTGGTGTATGCTTCATGGGGTCGTCTGCAGTAGAAGCAGGGCAACCTCGTGACGACGTCGATTCTGCGAGTGTACTTCTAGCCATGTTTTGTGGTTACAAATTTGCCTGCAGCTACGAAAAGCGGATGCTTATGGACAGACAGTGACCGCGAATGCGGCTGCAGAGGGACACAACCGCTGCATGTTGGGACTGGTGGTGTGGTGGATATGTGTCTTCGCACTGCCATGGACCAAATGCGTTGTCGTCGGCGCTGCTGAATGTTGGTGACTAAACTGAGGTCCTGCATGCGCCAGGATTGGGAGCTGGGCTGGAACGGAGTGGAGACGAGCAGAGAGCAATGCTGAGTGTGACCGGGACGTGTTGTGAATGTGCAAGGATGCAAAGATGCCTTAGAGACCACATGGAGGGTGTGAAGTACGGTTTTACAGTGGCTAATGTGTTGTTTCGCCAAACGTGCGAAATGGAAGCTTTACTGAGGTGTATCGCCAATGTGCGGTTTTCTACTGAGGGTTGTTGTGTTGCGATATACCTCGCCTGACTAGTCGAGACAAAAAATGTGGCTGCGTATGTATGTATGTATGTATGCATGTAGGTGTGTATGTTTGCATATCTGTCTGTATGTATGCATATATGTAGGTATGTGATGGTATGTGTGTATGTCAGTGTATGTACTTATTGGTGAATCTGTCAGTCTTTAGTCTGCAAGTTGAACCTCCGAAGGGTTTTGTTCAGCGCTTCGCATGCATGTGTAGCAAGTGTAGCAAAGTTCACCACTTTGTTACCTTGCAGAGGTTTCGTTTCGACTGTCTTGCCGTGTTTCGCCATCTTCTTGGCGCCACGGCCAAAAAACGTAATTGGATTATATTGGATTCAGTCAGAGAGTTTGCAAAGGCTGCCAAAGATTGCTAGGCTGTTTGTCTGTTCCAGATCTTTTCCGTTGAGGCACCTGGCACTTTCTCCACTTTCAGTTACTGCGTGGTCTCAACGATGTTCTCTCCGGGGCCAACGTGGGCACCTGTGTCTGGCAGCGTGGTTTGCGAGGTGCTCTGAGGGGACGTGTATGGACAAGGTCATGCAAGCCACAAGATCATGCTAGGAGATTGTGCTGCGGGCACAGCCACGCGCTCTTCAACTAAAGTCCTAAACACATAGCTCCCGCATCCCCGATCTTTTGTGGTGAGGTGCATTCTACCAGCTTGCATGGGGGATCCCGTGCTTGTGCTTGACCTTTGGTGCCTGGGTTGTGCTCTACGGGATCGCCGTTCTCCACGTTCAGATCGACCAGGTATCTAAGGTTGCAAGTGCTTTCTTCCTGCCGCCGGCGACCCTGGAGCTTGGAACGATTGCCTCTGCGACTGCGCTGTACAATCACCGCGTCTTCAAATTTCGTGCATCGGAGCCGAGCTTGAAAAGCGCTGCCACAATACTTCCAACGCGCAGGTGATACACATGTCAAATGTCTGCATACATGACCATGTTGTAAGAAGCAATGGCAGGACAACTCGGTCTGGGGCGATCAGGCAAAGAGCACGTTACCTGTGGTTCCGGTCGCGATCCACGCGTTCACGGAGACTTGCAGGCTTGCCTTTTGTTTTCAAATTTATGGCTTCACCGCCCCCCTTAATCGGCACTCCGGGCACTCCGCTCAGACAGTGATAGGAGTGGCAGAGAGTGACTGCGCAAAGCATCGCGAACCTCAGCACCCTGGCGTGTCCGAACCATACTGCACACCCAACTCGCAGATTTCATGGGGTGCGTAGATGCCGTGTAGCAGCGAATGTTTGTCAGGAGGCATTGAGCTCCGAATCGCATAGCTGCGTTGATGGCAGATCGACGACGTAGAAGCACATGGCGGGGAGTCGGAGCAGCATCAGCAGCTGCAGCTGTGGGCGAGCAATGGCCGCCCGCGGTCAGTGACAGTTATGAAACGAGAACAGACATGAAAACACACTCGAGTTCGGAAATGTATGTGATGTCAGCGGGTGCTGGGCGGCTTTTGAGTTCTAGGGCTGGCGGGGTGGAGGGAACGTACGTACCGGACTGCGCCGTCAGCCCGCAATACCACACAATACGTACCGCAACAAACCGTAGTAAGGCAGCACGGCACCGCACCGATATTAAACAGCACCGAGTCAAAGTGACTATACGGAGTCACGAAGTTCTTCGCGACAAGCTCAAGGAGGGCTGTGTACTCGAAGTTCATCATGGGTCCCCGGTCCTGTAACACTGGCTCGGGATCTAATCTGTGTTCTGCCAACCCTCCCCCATAACGGACATCCATGCGCAGCTGGCCATGGACCAGAGTCGTGAGTGCGATATTTGTGGCGTCGTGTAGCCGAGATCCTGCAAAGACTTGTGCAGGTTGGTGTCGGTGCTGGCTTCGACGGTTTGGATCTTCACGGGTCTACTGTCGCTAGTCTTGCAGCCTGCCTGGCAACAGGTTGCAATGTCGCCCCCTCCCTCATCTCATCCGAAGCTTCGCAAAGCTTAGGAACGTGATGAACCGGCAAGGTTGGAGTAGATTCCTGGTGACCAAGACGATCACGCGTTTCGGACTACGACCGCAAGCTGTCCTTGGTTGCACCCCTCCGACAGCCATCAGTCGACTTCATGATGTTGCCAAGATCAGCTGTGGGTATCCCCGCATGAGTGCTCCAGTGGTTCTGGGTTTGGTTCAGCTGGTGACTGGCCACGGGTTCTACCGATCCACCAACACTGTGATAGCAGTTGTGGTGATTCTGGTCTTTGAAGTGCTCGAGGATTGCTTTCACCACCGGGAAAACTTACCGTTCGCGCCGCTACCCATGGCAGCTGCTGAGTATTTCGCATCGCTTGACAAGTACTCGCCATACCAGAGCACCGTCCCAGCCAATGCCTTAGCAAGCAGCCCTACTACGGTTGGCGGCGGACCTCCCAGCCCAGTCGGCATGCGCGATGCATTCCCCAAGTCTACCACTGAAGTGGAGGTGAGCCCCATCGCGAGTGAACTCAGCACGGGCTCTCATACCCCTGTTCAGGGTCGACGGCGCTGGATCAGCAGTGCGGTGAGCGTTGGTGGAGTGGAGACGGGCGTGTCCGGCAAGGTTCGGAGATGGTGGGGCCAGGATCTCAAGGTTCACACGGCGCTTCGCCTTTGGCATCTGAGAAGTTGGCTCGGGCCTCAAGTGACTCAAGACATGTCGCTCCCTGACCGTGGTGGGTGTTTGTTGGGGGCTGGACATGGAACAGGGAATCTGGACACTTCGGAATGATTGGAGCTGCTTCGGCCTTAGGAAGCTGCTGATGCACTGCCAAATCAGGAAAGCAGGGGCGCAAACACAGGTTCGAACACATGTCCAGTGAATCAGCATCAGACCATGTTGTGTGCCGTGTTCAGGTCGTGGCCTGTGACCTTGAGTATGATTTGGATCATGAATGTCTACACAATTTGTTGCTTGGAGCTCCTGCTTGGCCCGGGTTACCTCCGGGGCCTTTGTCCTGAGCCAACATCGAGGCAGTCTTTCAATCCGAACCTGTGGCAGAGCTGTCCTTTGAGCTGCTGAATGAGGCAGTAGAATTCTCAGAAGGTGGGGTTTTGCCACCGATTGACTCTTGAACTTTTTCAAGCCTTTCACGAAAAGTGTGCCTGACCCAGTCGTGTAGCGGCAGTGGTCATTCGCGTCTCAACAACGCATCCACCAAGTGGCATGCGGGCGAACAGTAGAAGTTTGCCGTTTCGGGAACGAGCGACGCAGGTGAGGAGGTTTCAACTGTGAGATCAATTGTTGTTTCGTTCCGAAAAGTCCGTGCACAAGGTGCAAAATAACTACCTGTCGGCAAGTTGTAGCATGCAGTTGCTCACAGTTGTGAGCTGTCTGCTTCTTGATGGCTGGCCGCCTGTGCATCGACTGGAGGATTTCTTTTGTTTGTCGTTTGGCTGCACCCTGCACCATGACATGAACGAGTGTCATCTACAATCTACAAGGCTACATGCAACTACAAGGTGTTGAAGTCGGACAGATCAGTACGCGTCCGAAGCCATTCTTGATATGGAAACATAATGTCAGATGAGGGCTTCGCAATCTCAGCAGCAAGCTATGGAGCTGAACGCGCATACTAAATGTTGGGCCTGTGGCATGACTGTCTGGCTCTAGCCTTTGGAGACAACGCGAAAGCAAGATAGGTGACATGGGCAAAGCACAGCCACATACTCACAGTTACCATCTTCGTAGGGTTGCAATGCAGGTCGCCAGACGTGCCGAGTGGGAGCCAAAAATAAGGGTGATCGATCACGGGGATCACTTTACCAGCGTGTTTGTAGATAGGCAGGCGCATGCAGTCCCCTTGTGTGCGAACCAGCTAGCTGCGAGTGAGAGTTCACACTACCACACTACTCATAGCAATGGACGAAGGTAGATGACGAAGGGCACTTGTTTATGTTGGCTTGTGTGATCTGGTGGTCGGGCCCTCAGCATGGAGATGGAGCCTGGCTCACATCAGATTTATGCTCCTCAAGCTCCGGGACCCCTGGAACGCAACCTTGGCCTTGGAGATGTTTGTGCAATTTGCAGGTTGGTTCTGCGCCTTGTCGGTGCTCCTGTGCCCTGCAGCGCTGCCCTCATCATGAAATGCCTTGTCCAAGATGCCTCACAGAAGCGCCGGCACCATGTACCCACATGTGCTTACAGCTTTTGGACATGTCTGGTGTCAAGCCGAGAACCAACGTTGGCAGAGCAAGTGCAGGCCACGGGTTGGGGACAGGCACCGTTTCCGTGTGTATGTGCACGCGGGCTTTGTAAGCCAGGTTGGCGATGTCGTTGCATTGGTGGGTCCGAGTCGAACTATCCTGCACCTGGAGTCGCAGGAGCCGACGCGACTCAATCATGTAGCAATGTAGCTGCAATGTAGCTGTCGCACAACCAAGGCACGGATTGATGTCGGGTCGGGTAGCGGGCAGCTCGACTAGTAAATGTCAGTAAAGGGGGCTGTTTGCCGGCTCTCAAAGACCAAAGGTGTCTCAAGATGAACCTGGGAGGAGCGTGACTGCGCGATCGTCACCTTTGGATACGAAGGCACCCGCCCAAAATCATGCCAGGGCTCCCCGTACTAGCTACTTCTGCTGGTACTAGCTTCTGACGGATTGAGGCACATCCCCAGCGACGAGACCCAAAGATGGTTGATTCCAATCGCAGGATGGGGAGCGGTGGATAAGAGTGACCAGGTAGCAGGAACGGTGCAGTAGAAACCGCAGGAACTTGCATCTCCCTCAGATTCGGGATAGATGCATTGTCTTGCTGCTTTCTTGCTCTGCTTCGGGCCAGGCTTGATCGTGATCTCCTGCTATGAGGGAACGCTGAACATCAGCACAGATGGCTGCTCGCCAAGGCCGCAAGTTGATATAGCATTGACATGCCGGCTATCCGCCTATCACTGACAACGACAGAAACAAACCCTCGAAAGTATCTTGCACGCCGAAACCGTGAGCTGTGAGGCCGTGTGTGGGTAGACGACGATCTTGTGCAAATGAGGCGGTGCCAGCCCTCTCAATCCATCACGGTGCGCCTGGGGGAAGACTCGGTCAGCGCTTCCCCTTTGAACATCATTGCGGCGGACTTATGTTTTCAAGCACATACTGTTGCCAGCGCTCAGCGGATGCAGGCTCGACGCGCAACCGAGGCCAGCGGTGGTCAAGAGGTGCGTTTATGCCGCAATCTGCTGGACCCTAAGTTGCGAAGCTGGGTGTTGGAAGAGTGGTCCACGTTGAAGTTCAGTAGTGACTCAATGATATCAGGAACCCCATCTTTCGGAACACGTACATCATGTACTGCAACTTTGGCGAGGCACGCCGCAATGACATGAACTGGGGGTGCAAAGGCAACGAAGTAGGACAGTGCCACCTGGCATGCGAGCC
The DNA here is from genome assembly GCA_003297005.1 of Symbiodinium sp. clade A Y106. Classification (NCBI taxonomy): domain Eukaryota; class Dinophyceae; order Suessiales; family Symbiodiniaceae; genus Symbiodinium; species Symbiodinium sp. clade A. The sequence continues at coordinate 48,641 of BGNK01003402.1, read as the reverse complement.
CGTGCTGAATGCTTTGCAACTTGAATCCAGATTTTTCTGATGGTATGTTGACACCTACTAAGTGTAAGACCGCAGAGCCTAGTCGAGCTTTAGTGCCAGGTGACAGTCGACACTCGTGAGTGTGTTACACAGCCTTGGCCCAAGTTCACACCTGAAATCGCTTCGGCCAAGCTCTCTAGCTTTGCAATCAGCCTTCGCCTTTCAGCGCACATGTCCTAGTAAGTCTGCGAATAGTCTTACAGGCACGATTTGTTTTCCTCGGAAACCGACGGCATGACTCGATCTGTCCATCACATGTCAGCGAACTTGAGCAGGAAATCACAGCGTGATAACCAGATTCAGTCCAAATTTCTCATTTGTGAAGGCTCTCTGCCAGCTGAAACGCTACAGCCACTCCAGCAAACCACGCGCGGACAGACCGTTTAGTGCTTTCAGCTTCAGAGAGAGTCGTATTTCGCGCGGGCGCTCTGTCGTGACGAAAGCTCTTCAACATGCTGTGGCAGTTCTCGTTTACAAATCTCTCTTGGCGGGTTAGAGACGGGTCCGGGCTGTTATTGATCTGAGGAGTTAGAAGCTAGTAGCATATGCCACGAGCAGCCCCAAATCGCGTCCTCTCTGACCGTTTGGAGGAAGTGTGGTCATCAATGCTGCGTGTTTCATACCAGGGCGCATCCTCCACTCAGCAGAGGCAGGTATGACAAGTTTCCCGCTTCCCTTGGTGGCCTAAGATCAAGGTTTCAACTTCGCAGCGCTCGCAAATCACTTAATCACTTCGTCCGTGTCTTTGCTGCGATCTTTCGTCGCCCCGTTCTCAAATTCTGAAAAAAGTCCCTGCTGCTCCGACATTTGACGATCCCATGTGCAGCTTTTGATCAGCCTATCTGTCCTCCATCCTGGGCGGTTTGCTATAGGCCTTCTTTCACTGCAGCCTGCGGGGTAACTCTGCACGAAATCTTGTGTGCTGTGCCTGCCGGCTTTGTTTCCTTGAATGATCTTGAACGATCTTGAATGTGACGACACTGTAGCCATTTTGGCTCAAGTTCTCGGACCAAGTAATTACCTACAAGCCGCCCCCTTCCTTCGCTTCTCTCTTGCGCCATGGCCGACGCCGCCGCAAAGCCTCAGAGCCAGGCTGAGTTCATCCTCTACACGACCCTCAGGATCATCGGCGTCCTCGTCTCAATCTATATGTTCCTCATGGGACTGGACATGATGGGCAGCTCTTTCCTTGTGCTCGGAGGCAAAGGTGCAGGAGACCTCTTCACGATTGTGGACAACCCTGTGACAGGTTTGATGGTGGGCATTCTGGCGACCGTCCTGGTTCAGTCCTCCTCCACGAGCACCTCGATCGTGGTTGGCCTGGTCGGGGCCGGGCAGGTGTCCGTGAAATATGCGATTCCCATTATCATGGGCGCAAACATCGGCACGAGCGTCACCAATACCATTGTGTCCATGGCACATGCTGGCGAGCGTCTGGAGCTCGAGCGTGCTTTCTCTGGTGCGACAGTACATGACATGTTCAACATGCTGAGTGTGGCTGTGATGCTCCCAGAGGAGGTCATCCTTGGGGCCATCACAGGGGAGGGTGGCATCTTGTTCTACATCTCGAAAGGCATCACGGACGGCGTGTTGGGAGATGTCACAGACGTGACCTTTACATCTCCAACCAAGTTCATCGTGTCCCCTCTGACTGACGTCTTCGTTGACCCGAACAAGGACGTTACAAAGGCTCTCTCTTTGGGCGCACCGGCGGCCCAAGCGATGCCCACGGGCCTGACGGGCAGCTGCCCAAGCACCATGGATTGCAGCAACTACTTCTGTGTGTCGTCGGCCATGACCAAGAACTGGAAGAAGGTGAACAAGGATGCTTACGAAGCATTGTCAGAGTGCAGCACCTACTTCCCGCTCTTGAATCACGGCTGTGGCTCGGACACCTGCTACTTGGAGGCTGACAAATTCTACACAGAGTCCATCGAAGGCGGCACCATCCTTGACGAGGGTGCCTTCTCCGGAATGGGGGACGTTGCCGGTGGAATCGTTGGCCTGATCTTCTCCCTGATCATCATCACTTTCTTTTTGTTCTGCCTTGTCAAGCTCTTGCAGACCCTGATCATGGGCTCCGCTAAGAAGGTGATCATGCGCGCCACGAACATGAACGACTACGTCGCCATCCTTGTTGGCCTTGGCATCACTTTTATTGTCCAGTCCAGCTCTGTGAGACTTGGCGGTGCAAGTGGGCATTGATGGCAGCTAGTTAGTAATTACGGGAAAGCAAGATGCAAAGTAAGCCGGCGAGAGTCTGAGCAAAAGACNGGCATTGATGGCAGCTAGTTAGTAATTACGGGAAAGCAAGATGCAAAGTAAGCCGGCGAGAGTCTGAGCAAAAGACGAAGGACCACGTCCACTCTGACGCCACTCTGCGGTGTCGGCGTACTCCCGGTGCACAAGATGCTTCCCATGACTCTCGGGGCAAACATCGGTAGCTTGGCAGGATCCAGGATTATGGTAGAATTTCAAATTCAATGTGGATTTAAATTCGAATTTATGCCTTTTCTGTGTGGGGTTCCGGTGCCCGGCAGGGGGGTTTAGATTCGAATTTAATTCATTCGGGTGGCGANGATTATGGTAGAATTTCAAATTCAATGTGGATTTAAATTCGAATTTATGCCTTTTCTGTGTGGGGTTCCGGTGCCCGGCAGGGGGGTTTAGATTCGAATTTAATTCATTCGGGTGGCGAAGGCATAAAATCGAATTTAATTCCTCATGTGTTTTGTCCCGGCATGGAGGGTGGATTAGATTCGAATTTAATCTCCCATGGGTTTAGGGGTCTTAAATTCGGATTTAAAGCNTTTTGTCCCGGCATGGAGGGTGGATTAGATTCGAATTTAATCTCCCATGGGTTTAGGGGTCTTAAATTCGGATTTAAAGCCCCTTTCCAATGCAAGGGTTTTATTCGAATTTAATCCGGCAATGCCGACTGCAGCTTAGATCCAAATTAAAAGCTGCAAGTTGTCCTCGCCGCAAGGTTTAAATTCGAATTAAAAACGAGTCCGAAACCAGGAACGTCCCAAATTTAAGCTAAAATTTGCTTCCAGGGTTCCGTCTTAGCAGGGCTTATACTATTTGGATTCGACAAGGTTTAAGGTTTCCTCAGAATATTAAAACTTAACGTATTTATATATGTACCTATGGATCTTCTATGTATTTATTTATATGCATCCTTGTATCTATGTATGTGTAGGTGTCTGTGCAGATATCCAAGTTTTCCAACCATCTTGAGTCGATATGTCCCTCGTTCCGGTAGAGGAAGACAGCAGCCCCTCGCCTTCACTGCCCTTTGCTGCGTTTTACTGCGCGTTGCTACCCTGTACTACCTTTACTACCCCTTACTGCCCTTTCCTGCCCTTTGCCGGTTTTTACTGCCCTTTTCTGCCTTGTTCTGCCTTTTACTGCACTTTACAGCCTGTTGCTGCCCTTTACTGCCTGTTACTGCCCTTTACCCCTTTNTTTACTGCCCTTTGTCGGCTTTTACAGCCCTTTTCTCACTTTTTCTGCTTTTTGCTGCCCTTTACTGGCAGTTACTGCCTTTATACTGCCCTTTACTGCTTTTTACTGCCCCTTACTGCGCTTTACTGCGCTTTGTTGCCTTGTACTGCCCTTTACTGCCCTTTACTGCCTTCTACTGCCCTTTACTACCTTTTACTGCCGTCTACTGCCCTTTTCTGTCCTTTTCTGCCTTGTACTGCCTGTACCACCCTTTGCTGCCCTTTACTGCCTGTTATTGCCCTTTACTGCCCTTTACTGCCCTTTTCTGCGCTTTGCTGCCCTTTACTGCCCGTGCCTTTTCCGTGAATCCTAGGCCCTTCGACCCTTAGACAGCCAGACCTTTCCCTAGACAAATCTTCCTCCATNTGGTTCAGAGGTTTAAATTCGAATTTAAGCCATCTAAGTGCGATGTCTACCCCCCGCCCGGGAGGGGAATAAATTTGAATTTAATCCTTTTCTAAATTCGAAATCCTGCCTCATCCAGCTTTAATATGGCTTAGTCTTTTGGGGGGGCGCATGCCTGCCACCGCTCAGGCTTCAGGTTTGAAAGGCATGTTGAACAAGTGTATGGATGCTACTTATTAGGGTTTAATAAGCCTTGTTATTAAAGCTTATTAGATCTTTTAAGCCTGATTAGCGGTGTCCATCTGGGGGGGCCCATTCTGGAGAGGCCCATAGTGGTCCCATGATAATACCAAGAGAAAAGGACAGTAAACATACATGTACGAGGGGGACAAGTAGCAACACCACGGAGTCTTGGTCCTAAGCCCTAACCCTAAGTATGACCTCTCATCACCAGCCGTCGGGACACAAGTGGCATGAGCTTTCCTAAAAAGAGGTCCTAACCATTTTTCTTTCATGGAGCTTCAAGTTGTGCTCGCGATTAAGTTACTTCCACAGCCACAAGCTTTCGTGGAGAGTCCCCCTTAAGTTCCCTATGCTACCGCGGCTGCTGCCCTCTTGTTCAGCATTCCGGGCGTCGGGTCATTAAGGCCACTATAGCGGCCTAAATATTACCTCTATAGTATTTTGGGGGGTTCTTTATTACAACTATAGTATAGTATACCACCAAACCCTATTCTAATTATTAAGGCCCCTATACCCCAAGGGTCCAAAGGACCAAATAATCAGGTACTTGGGTTGAGGATAGTAGTTATGTAGGTTAATATTTGGGAGAGTATATGATTATTAGGTACTTGGACCCTTAGGGATATTCCTATATTGCAGTGAAAATCCGAGGAGCGAGTTGCACAAACACACGCACGGACGAAAACACGACACAAACACATACAAATGGGATTTTGCGAGAATAGGGGACCCTAATATAGTACCCGAAATAGTAGGATCCATAAGGACCCCCAAAATAAGGTACCCTGAATTTTCGGAAACTCCCAAATGGAGCTATTGCCTTAGGGCGTGGGGTTTAGGATATCTGTATGCGTGTCAGGAAGTCACGTCTTCATGTAAGGATGCAGGGTCTTTAGGGTTTAGGGTTTGGGAGTTTAGGGTTGAGGGTTTAGGGATGTTATCACCTTGTGTCTCTACATAATTGCAGAATACTCTCCCCTTACAGTGCCGATATATCGAATCAAGTCGAGTTTCCCCGAGCTCTTTCTCTAATTGTTCAGGCCCCTGTATGGGTAGTTCTCTGAATTAGGGTCCCTCTTCAGTGGCCCTTCAGGGTCCTTTGTTCAACGGTGCCGTACCATTGACCCCAACTTAGAGAACAACACATATCAGACAGGGCACCAACAAGCACACGAGCAACAATTGGGGTAGTGACATACTGTACAAAACCCGATTATGATGAAGCCCAAGGAGGTAGGGATGTCCCGCGTAAGGAGTCTAGTCTTGCCTTAGGTTAATCTCGGGCCATGGGGAGTTACTATCACTTAGGATGCAGGCAGGTGTCTACAGTTTAGGGCTTCCAAGGATTTAAGAGTTCAGGGCTTAAGGGTTTGGGGTTTAAGCTCAGGGTTTAGGGTTTAGGAATGCCGAAGTGCCAACTTATCCGCAGGATCGCTTGCTGATGAGCTCCTTCGGCGCACTGGAGCACTGGATGAAAAGTTCGGCGGCCTGACGGCATAGACACCTCCTTTAACCCAAAGTACACTTTATGAATTGAATCTGGTCCCAAACCTACGATTCCAAGCTTTGGTGTTCTTGCAAGTCTTGTTCTGAGAGTGTCAACTTTGAATCCCTCGCGTAGTGGGGAAGTAAAGCAATTGGGTTTGTCGACACCCTTAAGACTAAATCCTAAACCGACCGAGAAGTCAAGGGCTGGGTACGCACGGCGGCCGTTTCTTAATTACAATGTACGATGTGCCATTTTCCGCGCGTCTTTCCCCAGAGCTCGTGCTCTGACATTCTATATACATATAAATATACTGACAAAGCACAATCATCAGTAGCATGCTGTAGCGAAGAATCAAAAAACCTTGTAGCTGAGAAACCGAAAACCCTTAACCACATGCAGACGCTTGAGGTGCCCTTTCACACGTGCCGCAAGGGTCCATGTACTCCTCATTTGGGGCCTTCGGCTGTTTAATCTACCAGAGACCAAAAGTAAGGCTGCTTGAACCCTTAGGACTACAGAGTCTCCTAAATCCCACAACTCAAGCCTGCATCCTAACCCTCAGCTTCCGTTTCATAAAACCTTCGAGACTTGGAAGTGTACACTTGTCCGGTAGCACTACAAACCCAAAGGGTCCTAAGTACCTATCTGGTAGAATGGTAGGGTTTCTGTAGTAGGAATCGCTATTCTGATTTGGGGGAAGTACCTAGACTCACCACCTACCCTCTAATATACCCACTATTTTGGACCACAGGGGCTCCATTAAAGGGCCCTTGGGGGTCCTATTATCTCTCACGTAAGTACTTAGGGACGCTTTGGGTTTCGGAAAACTCTCCCACGATCGGCACCGCAGGGGTTCCTCTAAGGCTACCCCAAGTGTTCCTTCAAGGGCTACTCTTAGGGTTCCTTTGTAAGGGCTACTAAAAGGGTTCCCTTAAGGGCTATGCTACAAGTTCTTGTTCCGCCGCAGTAGAGGCACCTCAGTCTTTAGGGAAGGGCTCCTGTAGAGGTTTCTGAAAGGGTTGGACTTGCATGAGCTATACACTATGAGGGTTGAGGGTTTACAAGGGGCCATAATCATTGGATCAAAGGGGTTCCTATTACTTGGAGGGTCGGGGGACCTGGTAACTTCGTAAGTAGTTAGTGTATGGGTTTATACGCTGCAAGCACAGGACGCTTCAAGAGACTCTCACCGTGGCCATATATCCCAGAAATGAGTTTTGACTAATGAGGGCCTTACTGCCGGTGGCCCATGGCCTACATGGCAACAGGATCTTGAGTATCAAGACCCTGCGGTTGTCCGGAATGTTGAACCCTGCAAAAAGTCATGCTAGTCCCCGTAACCGTCCCTGCACGAGCCCTTAAGGGAACCTCTCAAAGGAGAACTGCACCCGAAAGCAAACGCTGTAAGCTCTAGACGACAAGCCCCCCACAACCTGCGCCCTGAACTTCAAACTGTTAAACAATAACGAAACTAAACAGAAGGAAGTATCCGTACATGTACCCCCCAAACCCTAAGCCCCAAACCCTAGACGCTAGAAGCCCTAAACCCGAAGCCCTAAGCCCTAAACCGAACCCTAAGCCCTGAACCCTGAACCCTTAAGCCCTAAACCCCAAGCCCTAAGCCAACCCTGTTTGCCCTAAGCCCCAAGCCGTAAGCCCTAAACCTTAAGCCCTAAACCCTGATCCCTTAAGCCCTAAACCTGAAGCCCTAAGCCAACCCTAAAGCCCAAGCCCTAAGCCCTGAACCGTAGAACACCGAAGCCGAACAGCCGAGGACCCGCCCTTCTCGCCCATCATGACGCCCAAAGGCCTAGTCCGAATCTCCTCCCTCCGTCAGGCTTTTCAATCTTTAAACTTCGGGGTTTACGGGTGTAGGGTTTGGGCGTTTTGGAGTCTAGGGTTTAGGAGTTCGGAGTTCAGGGCTTAGGGCTTTAGGCTCCGGGTTCTAGGCTTGGGAGTTCAGGGTATGAGGGTCTAGCAGTTGATAGGTTCAGGGCTTTAGGCGTTTAGGGGCTTATGAGTTAGGGATTTAAGGGTTCAGGGCTGTAGGGGGATAGGGGCTGCGGGGGTTCGATTAAGACTGGCGGTGGCCACGATTGCGAAGAATTCCCACTGAACCTAACTTCTCCGAAGTGGGTTCCACCAAAGCCAAACGGAGAGTCTGCAATGGACTTCATCCAAAATGCTTTGGTGAATTCAGAGTGCCTCTCAGAACTTTGCTCTGACATCTGGATCCAGTGGCCCTTCGGGAGATGGAGACTATAGGTAGAGAGAGTGGTATCTAGCGAAGGGCTCACGACGCAGGATGAGTTCAATGGGTGAAATCAGATCTCGGACCGCGAAGCCTTTGCCACTTGCAGGCCTTGCGTCCTTCTGAGAGCATGGGCCTGAACGGTTTAGGGTTTAGGGTGTAGGGTTTATAGGGTTTAGGGTTTATAGGGTTTATAGGGTTTAGGGTTTAGGGTTTAGGGAGCTTTGATGCCGCAAAAACTCGAGAAAGACGGCGAAGAAGAGCAGAAAGATGGAGGAGATGCATGTTCCCGCCTGTACCCTTGAAGGTAGTTCCCTATTTTCATGGTTAGCCAGGTTTACGAAACCAAACTTGTAATTCGATATACAAGCTGACCGAACAAAGAACTCGAAGCCTAAACCCCAAAAGCAGCAGAAGGCCGCAATGAAGATAGACGGACCTGCTCCATTGCACCGAGAGTCCGGGCAATTTAGGAAACTGCCTGACTATGAGGCTTTCACTGTTAGTTGTAGGCGATGGATGTGAGTCTTTGAGGTTTTGGCTGCTTTACTTCAACGTCTTACACCCCGACTCCAACAGCCCTAGAAGTAGGCCTAAAGCCAAAGAGTAGAGAATCCCTAGCAGCAATCTCTGTCAACATGCACGGGGCTGAGAAGTATGGCTTTGTGTTTATATCGGTTTCACGGTAGATTTAGGGGTTCAGGGTTGATGTCAGGTTTTCCGAGATTGGCAAGGTATGCTGTGCCGCCACGTTGGGGTCAAGCTTAGGTAACCATACAGTAATCCCCATAAAGTTGGAAACCGGATTAAGGCCAAATAGAGTTGGGGTATTCCGTATACATTGCTCTTAAGGATTGAGGCTATTGGGTTTTCAGCTTTTTGGCTTCTACTATAATTTTCGGAATCTCCCAGATCCCAACCTCCCTAACTTCTGCAGCCTAAGCCAGAGCCTAGACTACTCACCCTCATATGATACACCCTAAGGGTCCATGTGCCCAATACTACTTAGGGTTCCGTAAAGGGATCTAAAAGGGTTTCTATAAGGGGGGTTCTATATGCGTGGTTCTCTAAATGGGGGTGCGTTTTAGATCCCAAATATAGTACGGCACCCTTACTAAAAGGGACCCCAATTGAGAGGAAAAACCATGTGATACAAGGGCCTTGATAGTCAGAATACGGTTTTGGGGTACATCATGCTGACTAAAAGGCTTGAGGATTTCTCTCTGGTTTTGGAGGGCATAAAAAACCACACACATGTGGAAAGGCCCGGGAACACACTAAGTGTTCATACGTTTGAACTAATGTAGGAACCTGATTAAGAACCCTGGGCCTATAAACCCCAAAACAGTAGGACTCATATAAGGAACCCTAATAAAGGGCCAAGGTTTCTTAATCAGGTTCCTACATTACCACTCAAGCCCAAACCTGAGAGCGTAAAGAAGGATTGGACACGACAAGTTTATGGCAGTATAACTTCTTTATGGATACTTCGCCCCGCTAAAACCTAAACCCTGAGCCCTAAACCCTTAAGGGTTCCTCTAAGGGTTCTTTAGGGGTTCCTTTATGGGTTGCTTCAAAGAAACCCTGAACGGTGCCCTTACAGGAGTTCCTGAAGGAGTCCTGCAAGAAACCCCAAGCTGCAAAGGCGAGGCGATTCCATCCCCGTTCGATTTGGACTCCTCCAGGTCGGGATCGTTTAACATGGCTAATATAGGGTAGGGTTTTGAGGGCTCCTTAGTATCAATATAGTAAATGTACCATAACATTAAGGTCCGTACATTAGTTCTCTGGTGTTCAGGCTATAGGTTTTAGGCTTAGAGCTTTAGGGTTGACGGAAGGGCCCAAGCTCCTAATGTTCAAAAACTAACCGAAAGCACCATGTACCATCCTGAACTCGACCTCTGGATTATTGGATTAATTGAACTCTTGCAGTTTCGGATATATTCGGATCTTGGATGCTATGGGTTTTCGTAGTCCTTCTGCTGTCGAAGGGGCTAGCTTTTCAACAGCTAATCCAGGGGCCTTAATAATTACCTATACTATTTTGGCTTTTATTATAACTCTAGTATAATGTCCCCCAAACCCTATTCTAATTATTAAGGCCCCTACATTAGCTTGCCGGCATTGATGGCAATCGAAGAAACCCCCAGACTTCCAAGGCCTCACTATATTAGGGTCCCCTATTTTCGGAAACTCCCATATTCCTGAAGACCGAACCCCGAAGCCCCTGAAGCCCAGCCATCAACCCCAAACCATCAACTCTACCTAAACCCTAAACCCTAAACCCTAAGCCTAAACTCCAGCCCCTGAACCGGAAGACGAACTTCTGAACCACAGCCCCAAAAACCTGAGATTGAGCTTTTCTGGAGTTTTGGCTGTAGCAATACAGTAAACTCCATAAAGTTGGAAACCGGATTAAGGCCAAATAGTGCTGGGGTACCCTATATATTACTCTTAAGGATTGAGGCTATGAGGTTTCCAACTTTTCGGCTTCTACTGTAGAACTAAGCATGCTGGCAGGCACCATGAACCTAAACCTATCCCCTGAAGGCCTACAATCTCAACGTCTCCACAAAGCATCCTCCAACTTTGCGATTCTTCGAGGTCTTCAATGTACACCCTGAATTCTGACCTGGGAATCTCACCTTGGTAGCTGAGTAGGTAACTTTTAGCCTTTTGGAGTATATATTATATATAGTCCTGCCAAATTGAAAGGGCTTGCCGTTTCTGGGCTAGGATACTCAGCCCCAAATAGAAGGTATACACTACAAAGAAAGTCGGTCTTGACCCAATGTTTCGCAGGTTTCCTACCCTTTGTTGTGGTTTCTCGATCCTACGACGGAATCAAAGTCTACGATTTAGGCTTTAGGGTTTAGGGTTGGGCCCATAGGGGCTACAGATTGAGTTTGTCGCATGAACCGCAAAAGACAACACGGCTCTGCGAACTTTTCCTTTCTCAAACCAGTCCCCAGCAAGGCATTCCGAGACGACACTGCCGCAGGTGCGCAGTGCCAGTATTTGTTAATATCTGCAATTTGAGAGCTTCCGAAAGGATGCGATCCTGTTTACAGACTGGCATACAAGTTTACAGAGAGTCTTGTTTATATTATATTTCAACAATTGTAGGCTGGCATACAAGTTTACATGAGCGAAGGATCTTGAACTCCTGGGTAATGGACCCGTACCATGCAAAGAAGTAGATGGGGCAAGGGTTTCAGTCAAAGATCGCATTCTTGGGAGTATACTCGGGTTTGGGGTTATTCGGATTTAGGGTTTATGGGTTCAGGGTGTCCCGCGTGATTCCTGATTCCTGCCGTGCAGGTGCTGGGGTGTCCAAACCCTAAACACGTGACTATGTTGGACTCATGAGGTGGTTTCTGCAGCTTCGAAGGGTGCTCCCAGAAGGGTTCCTCTGTCTATGCGGCTTCGACTGTTACTTCATGTCCTCTCGCTGTTTGTGGGTTTTACACTGGCATAGTAGCACGGTTTAGGGTTTATGGTTTAGGGGCATGGTATGTTCGCTTTGTGACTTTGTGTTTATAAACTCTTGCTCCATGGCAGTTCGATACAGAAGTAGCAATGTTCTCCACCCATCTAAATTTCCACACCCTCAAGCCTACGCCAATTGAGTGTTCCCCTTGGACGGCAAATCCTCCCGAACACCAAACCTTAAAGCATCACACCCCAAACCCTTTGTGCAACGCCACCGTCGCCCAGCCGGCCGCGACGATTCCACGACAAGCTTCAACAGAAGAGGCGACTACCACGCCGCACGGGCCCTGGCGTGCCGAGCTTTTGAGGCCTTAGCCCTGAATCCCTAATCACGAGGCTGTCAATCCCTTTAATGCCTACATCCTGCACCCCAAATAATCCCGAAACCCAAAAGCCCTCAAAACCTCTAACATCCCTCACCCCATTCCCCAAACTGACCCTAAACCCGAAACCCCTTACAGATATACGCTTGAAGGAACTTAGAATTTAGGACTTTCGGAAGCCTTGAAGGAACCCCTATAGGGTCCATACACCCCACCCAACTGATATCGGAACTACTTTAAAGGCCAAAGTATATACTAACTACTTGGGTAAACGGACCCTTAACGGTTCCCTTAAGGGAACCCTTAAAGGAACCCTTAGAGGAACCCTTAGAGGAACCCTATAAAACGTGGAGCTTCCACCTCAGGCTACGCCTCCTCTCTCGAGGGGAGCCCTGTGAGGGACAAATCGCTCGGAGACCCAGGTCGTGTGTTGAGGGTCCTTCAAGGGTAGATAGATCGATAGACAGATAGAGCCTCGCTCTCTCTCTCTCTATATGTATATTTATATATTTATAGATATATAGATATAGATAGTTTTTGCACACATATTATTTTAACTTGTGTGTTTTAGGGCATATCTTTAGGGCTTACTATGTGTTACTACAAAGGGAGCTATAATGGTTTCACAAGCAGTCCTCGCGCTTTTAGAGGTTTGTTTTTGCGGGTCTCTTAAGGGTTTATGGGGTGCTATCGTGTTCCTTCAGCGGATTCTATAGAAGGGGTGGTTTTGAGGGTGTTGTGTAGAGGCCTTAGTAAGTAGAGTAAGTTTTGATGGTTCCTGATTATAACTTAATGATGAAGTAAAATACCACCGCACACCCTGTTCCAATTATTAAGGCCCCTACATGAGGTTGTTTTGTCATTTGTCTGGTTTTGTTTGGGACTGAGGCCTACCTGAGGTTTCAGGGTTTTGTGTTCGGTTCCGGGCTCAAGCCCCAAGGGTCCAAGTACCCAATAATCCTATACTCTCCAAAATCCTAACCTACATAACTACTATCCGATAGCCGAGTACCTAATGGTTTAGGGTTTAGGGTTTAGGAAACCCTAAACCCTAAATTGGACCTTTGGGGAAGGTGTACTTGCTTTCCGAACCCTGGGGCTCCAAATAGCCCAAAGTAGGAGCATATCTGGGAGTTTCCGAAAATAGGGGACCCTAAGATAGTACCCTAAATAGTAGAATCCTTATTATAAGGACACCAAAATAAGGTACCCCTGTTTTCGGAAGGCCCCAATATAGACTAGAGACCCCAAAGTGGGTTCTATTTGCATACGTGGAGCCCCCCCCCCCCCCCCCCCCACCCTCTGCGGCTTGATAGGAGGTCTATATATGTATATTTACATGCATGTATTTATTTATGTATGTATTTACATACTTATAATTCGGGAGGGATTTGGCCTTAGTGAAGCTTTTACAGAAGAATCTATGACGGTTGTATTGCGGGGTTGGGGATTCAGCGCTTGGGCTTTAGGGATTTAGGGTTCTAGATAGAGGGATCCTACGTTTTGTTCAGGGTGTGGGGTTTGCAAATCTAGGCCCTTTAGGCTTTAGGGTGCAGGGTTCCATGTCCATGGTTTAGGGATTCGGGGTTTGGGCTTTAGCGCTTTCAAACTTTTTTGCATGTCCCACCTGAAGCCTTGACACCCCAGCATTCAAGCCAAGAAGTACAGATTCAGGTTCAACTTGAGATGAAACCTTAAACCCTAAACCCTAATCGGGGGGTTGTGCCGTTTTGATACAAGGTGGGAGGTTTGGGGGTCAGGGTCTCTCCCGCTCCCAGAACATCCAGATCAAATCTATACTCTCCTCTCCTATGTAGTTTTTTGGGGGGTGCGTTCTCACGGCTAAGATCCTTTGGCAAGGAGCCTGCTAACCGATCATAGTTTACAGGAAGTCTACTCAGTAAGTTACAAGGGTTTCGTTGGGGGTTTGGTAAGGTAGTATTTCTCTTCCCTGAGCAAGAATACAGTAGTAGCCCAAAAGTTGGAAACCCAATAGCCTCAATCCTGAGGAGTCATGTATAGGGAATCCCAGCACTATTTGGCCTTAATCCGGTTTCCAACTTTATGGGGTTTACTGTATTTCTCTGAGCAAGAATACTCGTCTTTCGTGTTAAACCCTGAGCCCTTAAGGGTCGGTTCAGAGCGGCGCTCAAAAAGCAACACACGAAGTCAACTCACAACAAGACCCAAAAAGTAAACAACAACAACAACAACAGCAGCAACAACAACAACAACAAACAAAAGAAACACAACATGAATCACACCCCGCGACATCATCATCCTCATCATCATCATCATCATCATCATCATCATCGGCAACACAAACACAACAAACAACACCCCCCCGTCCTCACGACAAAGAAGCGCCGAGGTGGAGACACGGGGTCTCTCGATGCTCTTCCTTTGGGAGCCTCAGCGGATCGTTGGGGTGAGGCCTGGCCGGTCGGCTGAGGTGAAAGCTCGTTTTATCGCGTCCTAGGGGACTTAAAGGGGGTTTTTTGGGTCTGGGGAGTCTAGGGCGTTTTGGATTTACATGGAGTAGAGTCAGAGGTTTAGGGAGTAGGGTTCCGAAGGTTGTTGTATGGATGCTATACGGAATCTGGCAGCTGTTCTTGCTGTTCTAACCCTAAACCCAGCCCTAAACCCCAAAACTAGGTTTTGCATAGCAAAATGCCAGGTTCCCAGGTCCCCACAACCTCCCAATAGAGCCTAAACCTCTGAACTCGACACTCGTAGCACATTAGCATTATCTCAAACACCACGTCCAAGCAAACATGCAGAAAATACATACATATGCAGATCCAGAGACAGATTCATATATATATATATATATATATATATGTGTGTACATACACATACATATATATGTGCATAGGTATGCACACACATGCATGTTCTGTTTACATAGTATAAACGCACATCTCTCTCTCTCTTGACTCCCTTATATACACATACATGTCAATGGCTCAGCTCTTATAGAAGATGTCTCTTTGCATGCCTAAACCCTAAACCCTAAACCGTGGCTGTCATCGCCTTCCCTATGGGGATTTTCGGCAAGCGACTGTTGCTGGCTGGAAAAGGGGCGCTAAAAAAAAAAAAAAAAAACTAAACCGTGCCCTTCGGGGCAGGTTGGAGTCCTTCGTCGTGGACGCGCGCAGCTCAGACCTGCAGTTCGCGCAGTGGTCGCTTGCTGACCATGTCTTTGATATAACCTCTATAGTATTTTGGGGGGGTTCTTTATTACAACTATAGTATAGTATACCACCAAACCCTATTCTAATTATTAAGGCCCCTATACCCTAAGGGTCCAAAGGACCCAATAATTAGGTACTTGGGCTTAGGATAGTAGTTATGTAGCTCAATATTTAGGAGAGTATATGATTATTAGGTACTCGGACCCTTAGGGTAAGTCTTTAAAGTCAGGGGCCCAGGCTGAAGGGTACTATAAAGGTTCCCACAACGGTTCAGGGTTTTAGGGCTTGACAAGCCCATATCCTGAGCCCCTCTACACAGATGCTTCGACCTGAACCCCCTCAAACCGCTTAGCCGGGCTGGTTGTGCGGCATGTGCTTGAAGAGGTTGCAGCCTGCGCAAACAGAAACGCAAGGAACCTCCTACGGAGCCACTTAACCCCAAACCCTAAACCCTAAATTCCTAGACCGCTACGACGGACGTGGGACCGTGATCCCACAGCCCCCGAAAAAGGAGCACAATCCCGAAGCCCCCCAAGTCCGGTAACATAGGGGCAGAAAAAGGCAGAAAGGTGTATGCGGGTAAAGACAATTAGTTATCAGTTTTATCTATTATCACAGTTATTGGTATAAATAGGAGCCCTATTACTCAAGACCCGAACACCTGTACATGATTCCTAAATACCAAACAATGATCCCCGTGGACGCTAAAACTCCATCCCAATACCCGACCGAAGCCTTTCTTGTCAAGACCCTACCCGCAACTCGAACCCTACAACCTAGCCTGGTTATGTGGCTACAGGGTAGAACCTTACCCTGTAGGCCATTGGATCCGCAGGTAAACCCTGACAGTTCTAGTCCCATGGTCCTGTAAGTACCTGCATAGTAGAGAGTAGGGTTTCTATACCGAGTTACTATTCTGGTTTGGGAAAGTATCCCACAATAGGCACTTAGGAATTTGCGGGAGTGTAAAATCTAAATGCATAGTTGCCTTCGGAACTTCAAAGCATTGCGCCCAAGACTCTAAACCCCAAGAATTTAGGAGCTACTTTATGGCCAAGAGCTTTACTATGTAAGCACATGGGCCCTTCGGGAGGGTATAGTACCCTTATGTTACCCTTGTAGAGTTCTTCTATGACCTTAACCAGGCCCCATAGAATCTGCATGGAGCCCCTATAGAACTTCTACAGTACCCTTATGGTGCCCTTGTAGGTTTCTTCTATGACCGAAGAGAGGTGCCTTTGGAGCTGATGCGTTGGTGGGCCGGTTTCAAGGACGCGTCAGTCCGACGAGACCAAATCAGGTGCAGAGTTTAAGGGGTCTGGGGTTTAGGGTTTAGGGCTTCAGGGGGTTTAAGGGGCTTAAGGGGTTTAAGGGGTTTAGCGGCTTAATTAGGGGTTTAAGTGTTTAGGGGCATGGGGTTTTAGGGGTTCTACAGGTTCTCGTCGAGTTGGATCAGCTTAAAGTTAAAGAGCCCAATACCCCCTTAACCACGGAATACAAAGCAGTCATGCTTCAAATAAGAGGCATGATGCATTATGATCTAAAGGGGTAGTTTCAATCCAGATCGGTCCGACTGAAGGACTATGACCAGATTTTGTTTCCTGAACCCTAGATCTCCCTGGACCCTAAACCCTTGAGCTACTGTTGATGGACAAAATCTTGCATGACCCTAAGGACCCTAAACTATGGGAATTATGGTATATTCCTTACAATGGGTAATGCAGGATTTTCTCCATCAACAGTATGACTCGTTATGGTTTTGGGGTCCTGACTCCTTAAGCGTCAAACTAGACAGCTCGACTCAGGGTCCCCAGGGCTTATAGGCCATAGGCCTTTGGGTGTTAGGGGTTTGGGGAATGGGGAGCCTGGGTTCAGGGTCTAGGGATTAGGGTTTAGGGCTTAAAGTTTAGGGTTTAGATTTATTGGGTTTGTCAAGGGTTCAGGGTTTAGAGATTAGGCTTTTGGGTGTGGGAGCGAAATCTTGTTGTAAAGGTTCGGAAGTCGAGGCAGAGAGTATTCACCTTGTCGTACCCTAGTGGTCCACGACCCAACAGTCATGTACTCCCCCCTGCAGAACTCCTGACAAGCTTTAAGCAAATAGCTGGGGATAGCTATTTTTTGTGAACACAAGGCTTGCCTCTCTGGGCGCCTAAGCAATGAATTATAAGGTGTTTCTGTCGCATATAAGGTTCTTCCAGAAGCATGCTCAATTCTGGGTCCTGTCGGTGCGGATTCCGCGGGAGGTTGCAAGCAGGCGCTGCACTGAGGGGACGATGGAAGTCGGCCCGAACAACACTTTCTGTTTGAAGGGTCTCGACCCCTTTGATGACAATGGCCCGCCGAGCTCCATGGTCGTGGAATGCCTTCCAGCCCAGCTCTACGTTTAGGGTTTAGGGTCTAGGGTTTAGGGTTCCGCCGTCAACACCTTCGAGCTGGTGTCAGGGGCGGCAGCTCACGGGGGGCGTTTTCAGAGGGGTTTTCGTTCAATCCACCCTAGAGCCTTAACTTTCAGCCCTACCTCAACCCCAAAGAACCTACCTTTTTAGGGTTCCCCATTAGGATTTCCTTATATAAATCCTTAAAAAGGTAGGTTATTCCGGGTTAAGGTAACCCCCCAAAAGGTTCTACCCCATGCAGACCTTGAGCTGCAAGACTTCTAATGACCCCATCGCAGAACCCTGCCAAAAACCAACAGATTTTAGGGAGTAGTTGAGCTCCTTAAACCCTAAACCCGAAATCCTCAAAACGCGCACCCTTGAAAACCTAAAGCTCTGAACCCTAAACCCTACACCCTAAGCCACTAGACTTAAACAAGAGCCACTTCTTGAAGGCGAGCGGCTTTTGAAACATGTGACGGACCGAGCTACAGCGGCCACCCTTCGTTCGCTGGGCCACTTTAGTTTTCTTCGCTTGCTCGGACTTCGATGGACATTTCTGGCAGCAGCGCGTTGCTGTGCGCCAGTCTCAGAGCCTGTGTGTGCTATAAACCCGAGGACCAAACCAGACCACTTACGATGAGCTGGCTGATGGTTTCGGGTTTAGGGTTTCGGGCTGGGCAGCTGCTTTGCTGGCTTCAGCCACTGCTTCGACTTTTTTCAAGTCTGGGTACGAACATGCTTTGGACAGTCTTGAGACATTTGTCTATCCTTCACACGATAGGCCGTTCGCAATCATCAGCATGGAGCATGGCTGCGTCATTCCTATTTTCACGGTGTGACCGGTGACCTGTTTCAAAACCCCTAAGCTTCACCCTGAACTCCCATAGACCGCTGAAAGGAATCCTTAAAAAAAAAAACTGCAGGAACCATTGAAACCCCAAACTCTTATAGAACCCTTGAAAAGGAACCCTGAAAGAAGCCTTAAGGAAGCCTTAAAGGAACCCCCCTAAAGCACCTTTAGAACCCTAAACCCTGAACTCCTAAAGCACCTTCAGAACTCTGAACTCTAAACCTTAAACCCTAAACCCTAAAGCACCTTTAGAACCCTTCAAGGAACCCTAAAAAAGGAAACCGTATAGGAACCCCTGAAGCACCTTTAGAAACCTTGAAGAGAGGAGCACATGACTTCCTTCATGGAGTTCACCACAAACAGCTCGGATCTCCTGCAGGCAGAAAACAGGGTTCTGGAGTTTAGGGGGTTCGGGGCTTAGGGTTTAAGTAAGCCCAAAACCCTCAACATTTTGAAAGGGTTCAGGGTTTAGGGTTTAGGGCTTACGTTTTATGTAAGCCCTAAACCCTAAACTCTTTTTAGAGAAAAGGAGGTCAACAACAAAGCTAAAACGGTTTTGTGTTTGGGCTGTTCGGTTCAGGGCTTGAGGAAGAGCACCTAGAGCTCGAACTGTACAAAGTGATCTGTGCGGTTTTATACAGATTCTCTGAAGGTTCTGTGGCGGTTCTATGAGGTCTTAAGAAATTTTGGTTCTGGGTCTCGGGCTTTTGAGGGTTTACAAGGTTCAATGGTTTAGGGCTTAGGGGGTCTGTGGCTTAAGTAAGGTACAGGCTTTCGGAGTGCGAGGTCGTTAGATAGGAAGGACTTCATGGGTATTGGGGGGATAGCAATTTCCACAGTTGCAAAAAAAGTTTAGATACGTCAAATTTTGTTAATGGTATCGATGGTAAATGACCGCATGTGCCCGACAGCTGGCACTCAGGTACTCGGTCTGTCCGATTAAGCCATAGGGACTCTCAGGCTTCCGATACCCTAGCCTGAACCGGAAACCTTAAACGGCCCTAAACCGGAAATCGTTTAAGTAAGCACTGCAGTTCGGGGTTCGGTTCAGCAATTTAGGGTGTCGCCGATTTGGAAAGAAAGGGGCCTACAGTCTTTGGATGTCGGCTCTCTTGGGGAGTTCTCCTGGAGATCTATCCTGCTCTGATGCTCAGGCACTTGGGCTTAGGGACTTAGGGTGGTGGTAGTAATCATAGTAGTAGTCGTCGATGGTAGCCGTGGTCGTAGTAGTCGTAGTAGGTGTAGTAGTAGTAGTAGCAGCAGTAGTAGCAGTAGTACTATAGTAGTAGTAGTAGTAGCAGTGGTGGGCAGTGGTACTAGTGGTTGTGGTCGTCGTCGCAAGAGTCTGGGTGTGGGTCTAGTCCGCATTACGTGGCGCATCGTTGCTTCCTAAGCCCCGCGGACCCCACTGAAGAAACAACAAGCCTTGTTTTGTACGAGCTTTACATTAGGATTTTTATAGGGAATTTTGGGTTTCTGGCATGGACAACTCGTCGATTTCTACGCCAATGCGACTCCGATCTCGTCCGGAGGCACCGCCTGAGAACGAGATCAGTCTCTGGGCCACGCCGATGAAGTTCCTCAGCGCAGTTCAACTTCGTAGATGAATAAGTAACCTTCCATCTTTCGGGGTTTATATAACCCTGCCTCAATTGGAAAGGTCATTTTGGGGGGCTAGGATATTCAGCCCCTAAGTCAAAACAAACTAGGGAGTGTCAGGGTGTCAGGGTTACGGTTGAGGGTTTGGGCTTTGGAGTGCTGAGGGCTTTAAAGGGTTTGCTGTGGGTTCGCTGTGTGCGAGCGCGTTTATATATATATATATACATATATATATATACAGATGTGTATGTAGATATAGTTATATATACACATGTTTTCGATGTACGATGGACTTTCTGTTGTGATTCATGAATACATTTCGCAGAGAACAGTATGTGGCGTGCATGGCCTGTAGCCTGTAGCCCTCATGGGGCCAGTACAGTGACCGTTTGGGGCAGTTGTACTTGCTTGAACCCTGAATTAACTCGTCTGTGCTTGAACACCGTACTGTTCTCCAAGGCACTATTTTATGCTACAGTATATGATGGTATGTAAGTTGCCCTTGAGGAAGCTCCGACATAGGAGCTTTCTCTCCAATGGCCTGGAGCCCTTACCCCATAGCCCCAATTTCACCCGAACACCCCAAACAATCAACCCTCGAAACAGAGAAGGTGTAGTAAGCTCAAAACCGCGACATGGTCGTCGTGGACCCAAAGGCAGGCTGCAAAGCATTCTGAGTTCCTCTTAGATTAGTAGCTGAGTTGGCAACCTTGAACCTTTCGGGGTTTAAATGACCTACCATAGTTGAAAGGTTAACCCTTTTTGGGCTAGGATACTCAGCCCCTAAGATAAGTTACCAATGAATGTTTCAATATGCGTTGTTCAAACCAATGATTACATAGCGCAGGTGCCTGCACCCACGCTATGCATGGGCACGTAGGACCCTAATCCCGGAGGGCAAATCGTAGGGGTCTGCCAAGTAGCGACATATTTTGATTGCCCCCCACAGCGTGAAAAATCATCATGGTCCTGACAACCCTACTCTTATCCCTAAGTCCTACACCCTACCCATAGGCCCCATAGTAGTTCCTTTTTGGGTTTACCTTATTATTTATAGATTTCTAAATATGAACCACAAAAAGGAACTACTCTGGGGCCTATGCATAAACCTATTAAGGCCCCCACCTTAGACATCGCCAGATCGCCCCAAAACCCGCAAATGGCCTGGTCTTCGTTGACCCAAAAGACCAGGTGCCTTCGGGGCTTAAACGGTGGGTTCTGAGAGGTCTTAGTGTTTGGGAGCACTTCCCCAATAAAACCCACAGAAAAAAGAACACAAGAAACTACCCACGCCTAAATCTAGAATGCCTAAGAATCCTTTTGGCAACGACCGACCTACAATCCATCAGGTTGCCGCCATCGACGGCCTGCGCCTCACTTGCCACCTCCTGCATCCGGGATAAGCGCGGTTTAGGGATAAGGGTTTAGGGAAACCATTACGGATCGAAGGGCTTGTTCTAGCAGTTGTTTTTTTATACGAGGGGGTTGCATATAGCATTTTTGGTGTTGCTACAGGTTTCTATAGGGTTTGACAGAGTTTAATGTTTCTGGGCTTAGAGCCTCAAGTCTGTACTATTCAAGACTACCGGGCTGTCTCGAGGGCCCAAGCGGTCTTTCGTCTTTGTGTTTCCGTATGGAAAACAGGCCCAAGTAATATCTTGTCTTACACTCCCCTCGCCTCCCGTCCCGTCCCGCCCCGTCCCCTCCCCTAAATTCCCACCCAGGCCTGCTTAGGCCGTACCCACCCTTTTTCTAGGGTGCCTGGACCCAGAGGACGTCCGGCAGTGATTGACACCATTACTTGGACAATGGGTGGAGCCATTGGAGAGTGGTCAATTTCAGCCCCTAGGGCTGAGCCATGCCATTGGGCCACCTGGGTGGCGCCATTTGTAATTGCCTTCTCAGGAGATTGCAACTTTGTGTCTAAACGTGGATATGCCGCCCCCTCACACCCCTGGGAGTGTAGGGGCGCCATCTTACAAAGAAAATACTGCCGCTGCGCGGCCAGACGCCCTAAACCCTAAACCCTAAACCTTAAACTCAGCCTGAATCTGATTAATCCTAAAACTTAGCCCAGATTTCAACTCTAGCGCTAAGCCCTCAACGCAAGGTCCTACAAGAAGCCCCTAAAGAAAACGTTACTGGAGCCCTGACAAGAACCCTAAACCCTAAACCCTAAACTAAAGGGAACCTTAGAGGAACCTTAGAGGAGCCCAAAAAGGAAGACTTGCCGGAAACCATGAAGCTAAACCTGGACCGTGAAGCCCCATTCCCTAAGGCTCCATGAACCATTCTTGGGGGTTTTGGGGCCAACAGTTCCAAGAAAGGAGCCCTTTCAGGCTTAAGCATAAACTTACTTCTTCATAGGTCCTGGATACATTGGAGCCTCATATCCTCAGCCCTATAGAGTCCCTAGAGCCCTTAAAGTACCCTGAAAGGAACCCTTAGAGGAACCCATGGAGCCTTCCGGATTCGAAGCTTGAACCAGTAAACCCAAAACCCCTAAAACCCTTATAACCCAAGGGTGCTATAGGGTTCTATAATAGGTTCCCCTTTAAAGGAACCAGCGGAGCCTTATACTTGGAGGGTCGGGTGACTTGCTAAGTAGGTATTTTGTAGAGTTATAAGACCATGACGCCAATTAGGATCCTTTATAGGGTACTTATAGCTCTACTTCTGATCTGCTTACTAAGTCCCCCGACTCTCCAAGTAGATTCAAAGCTTGAATCAGTAAACCCTAAACCCTAAACCCGAAAGACCCTTGTACATATAACCTTTATGGCCCTTTTAGATTCTAAGCCTGACTCCGAAACCCTAAGAGCTTGACTGCAGGGACCTCTGCGGCAACAGGCAGATCAGGACCTCGCGTGGGGGTTCCTCATTAGAAATATCGTATGATATACACCCAAACCCTATTCTGATTATCCAGGCCCCTATATTTAGTGGTTCCAACCAGGATTTAGGGATCAGGGCCTACTCGGGTTAAGTTTTTCGGGGTTAAGGGTTTAGGGTTTATGGGGTAGGGGTGTAAGGTTTATGGAACCGTTTATGGATTTAGGGTTCAGGGCCTAATTAATTAGGTTGATTGTTTAAGGTTATATGGTTTAGGGAGTGAAGGTTCATGGGTAGAGGGCTTAGGGCTTACGTTTTTTTTTCCAACGGCCCTGGCTGAATTCATCCGACAGGATCCCGAGAAAGTTTAACTCTTGGGTGCAGAAGGAGCTTGGGTTTGCACCCTATAGCCGGGTTGTTGGAGAACCCCTGTACAACCTCAATCCTGCTGTAGCAGCAGTTTTTGGTGGTTTAGAGTTGAGGCGTTTAGGATTTAGCATCCTGGGTTCTGGCTGAGGACTTTTGTTTAAGTTACCATAATAGGGATCTTAAAAAAATACTTGTTTCTTTATTATGGTAACTTAAATTAAATCCCTTCACAAGAACCCAGAACGGGGTACCCTGATTCCAAAAGGAATCTTGGTAGCATCGAAGAGGACACATAGCCATCACCCATTGGCAGCGCACAAGTGTTGCGTATAGAGCCCAGGAATTGCCGGCCTCTGTCTCAACGCCACACCAAATCCTCAACCCTGGACCCTGAAGAAACCCACAGACTGTAAAGCCCTGGGCCACAGCAAGTGAGCCTAACAACCTCCATTAATCTAACAATTCTAAACAACAGTTCATTATGTTAAAGGCCTTTTGGGCTATGATATCAGGTAGTCCACTGGTATATTATACCTTCTTTAGTGGTCTTAGTCTTAAGTGATGTCGGTAGATTTCAAAGGCCTTAAAGGACCAACCTCTCCCCTGAACCGAAATCCCTGAAACCCTAATCCATTCCAGGACCCTCCTTGTAACCTCAAATAGGGGTGTATGGTCCCAAATAAGGGGCATTTAGGGTCTAATCCAGGGTAGATGGAGGGTCTAGGTTATAAACTATAAACCCTCTTCCCTGTGGCTCCAAATAGCCCAAAGTAGGTACTATTTATAGACTTTAGATCCCAAGTAGGTACTATTTCTATACTTGGAGCCCTACTGTTTCAGTCCTTTGAAACCCTGAAACATCCTCAAACCTAATTCCAGTCTCCATCGCTTCGAACATCCTGGGCACGGGAGCATTTGGCCGGAGTAAAGTCGTGCCACATAACATAGGGCCTGCCTCGATTTAGACAGCTATAGGAAAACATACACGGAAAAAGTTTGATTATTAAGGCCTCATATTACTGCTTCGCATCCAAGAAGTGTCATAGCAAGGTACTGCATTACTAACCGCATGGGTAATACCTAAACCCTAAACCCTAAACCCCTAATGCCGCCAAGAGGCGACCTTTCAAGCCCAACTCTTCCATGAGGTGACTCACCACTTGCCGACCTTCTGTTATGGGTTTACAAGAGCTTAGTGATGTTCAGGGACATAGACTAGATGAACTCTTCCCTCACCTCTTGCGGAGCTCGCCACCAATGTGGCTGGGGTAATCCTACCTTTGGTTATAGTAGGGAATGGAAGAATGGTAGTAATAGTACTTATATTTGTACCCCATTCCTCCATTCCCTGCTAACCAAAGGTAGGTAATAGGATTTAGGATTTAGGCTTTGCCGCCATGGTTCCTTCGCTCCCTGCGCGCCGGAGCGGGCGTGGGTGCGCAAGGGCTGAGGTTGCCATCGGGGTCCAAGATGTAACCCTAGGAATCTAAGGACTCATATATTAAGGCTTTTGGGCACAAAGACCACACTATATAAGGCTTTTGGGCTATTTTGATGCCCAGGGTAATGCAGGGTTCGGGACAATTTAAAACAAGAACCCCATGGTACATAATTCGCCTGAAATCTAAGCCCTTTTCCGAGAATGAACACTATGTCGGAATCGGAGCCTGGGCTTTGGGGTTTAGTGTTCAGTTCGTCGAGTATCTGCTCGGGACGAAGGTTTTATTGGAGTTGCAGGTCAAGTTGCACGATCATGCAAGAATGCCGACCACGACGCCAAACCCTGAACTCTGAGCCATCAACCCACTAAAACAAACCCTCTAAATACAAAGCCCAAACCCTAAACCGCCTAAACCTAAACGTATAAGCCCTAAGCCGTCAAACCTAGAACTGCAAGCCCCAGACCCTTCAGGTATCGTGGCACCCTGACAGCTGCATGCTTGAGCGCGGCAGCTTGGCAATCTTGGAATCCTACCTAGGTGTTTAGGGCTCAAGCATGTAAGATATAAGGACTTAGGGCTTATAGGGCTTTGAGATTTATAGTTTAGTGATTTGGGATTTGGTGATTGTTGGCTTGGGATTTGGGGTTTGGCCCTGAATTCTGGCACTTCCTTTTTGGGGTTCCTTTTGAAACATTTTAGGGTAACGAAGAATTTATGGCAACTCAGGGTCTAGCTAAGCCATATCCCTGGCGGAAAGAGTGGTCTGGAGGGCCCAGTACCCCTTAATGTGGTGTTAGGGTTACGGCTTTGGGAGAGGGAACTGCGGCTGAGTCAGTGCCAAGAGGTTTAATCTATACCATCATTAAGCTGCGAAAATGAAGGGCGTGGGGGATCGAAAAAGACTCCCTATTATTGTGGGTGTATGACCGACCCTAAATCCTCAACCCCTAACCCTAACCCTAAGCCACGCAGGACCCTTGTCTTTGATAGGATATTGGGTCTATCCTACACAGTCTTAACATAGTTGGGCACCTTTATTGAGGAAGAGAGTTAAGGTAACCGTTGAGGAGCCCTTGAAGAAACCCTTAAAGGACCTTTTAACCCTCCTGAGCTCCAAACGAGGCTGCGTTCACCTCGCGGCTTCCTAATGTGGCATTTTGCCGCTTCAATCGCATTGAAGACCTTTGGGGTGTAGGGCTTAGGTTTCACAGGCTCTTCTTGGGGGGGCTTTACAGGGCTAAGGGTTTCTTTGAGGGTTCCTTCAACGGATGGATCCATGGTGCTACAATGCTCTAGAGTTCTAGTTGAACACGAGGGTTTCGGGTTTAAGGGTGTTGTAGACAGAATAAGGTTGTGGGGGCAAGATGCAGTATAGCAGTATCTTTAGATTCAGTACCCTACAGAATACGAGTATCACCCTAAACCCTAAACCCTAAACCCACAGAATACGAGTATCAGGTTTTTGGTAGGACCTCCAGCAGTTTTCAAGGGCTAAGTCATGGGGTCTGTAGGGGGACTTAAGTAGAGGTTCATGGGGGACTTTAGTGTAGTATGTTTAGGGTTTAGGGGTATGGTATACGGCATGACAGGGGCGTTTACCACGGGCTATGGTACGGCTTGAATGTCGGGGGGCCTGAACATCTGGTAATGCTGTTGCTTATGCTTCCTGAAGCAACCCGATTTGGTTGCCTAGGCCGCCGATGCGACGGTGCTTAGAGAGACCAATGCCTCTTAACCATGAGATTCTGGAGTGATCCATCCACAGAGGGGTATGTCAGGCTCGCTACAAGAGTGTAGACTGTAGAGCTGCAACCCCGAAGCCGAAAGAGACTATTAAATCAAACCCCTAAACCGCTTCAGCTCGGAGTGGAGGGCCTCAGAAACCAAAACCGCGGACACTTCAGTGTTTTACATGCATGGCTCTGTGGGGGAAAAATGTGTTTCGATTTCAAACGAGGGATCCGGGTCCTGCTCTTCCTCGGGTGCTGGCTGCAGACCGGGCTAGGTCAGTGTTGGGGCTGTTGTGATTTCTAGCAGCATGCAACTTAGGGTGCTGGGGAGCCTACGGTTATGCTGTTATGTTATAGGGGCATCAAGGGCCAGATGTCGTGTATCCTTGTGATGTTCGATGATCGTATACTCCAGAAGCTGGCTCTATCGGGCTTGAACCTGGCCCTGCGCAGCATGAATTCAGTCCGCTCTAGGAATCCGAGCAACACCTACATACATGTTCTTTCCAGGCTCAAACATATCGTTCGGGATGAAGGGGCCTTTCACAACCCTGTAGTCCCCAAGGTACAGCACAGTACAGCTACGGCGGTGCCCGATCCTAATTACGATGGCACCTATATGGGAGTTTCCGAAATTTGGGGTACCCTCTTTTTGGAAGTCCTTATAACAAGGATCCTATTCGGGTCCCCTATTTTCGGCAATTCCCATATTCAGCCCCAGACAAATCACCTCTCCTGAGGCAGCGGCTTGCCTTTTGCGGCCGCTATGCCACCGGCCTCAAAGACTTTGTCATCTGGGATCTAGGTTGCCAAATATGTTCTTCTAGTTCTGCTTTTTTGTTGGTTTGTTGTTGAGCTTCCCTTTACAAGCTGAACAGTCGGGAAGAAGGGCTTCAGAAGGATATCATGAGGTTTTCACCAGGATCTTGTACGAGTCTTGAACGGGTCTTTTTGTCGCGGATATCAGGTTTTGGCTGGTGATTAGGGAGTGCACAGCCCCTTTGCCCAATACGATCCAAGAGATATTGCCTCACAGAACGCCTGAAACATTCGCCAATATTCCAAAGTATAGACACTGGACTGGTATTTGTATCCGACGCCTATTTTTCTGGAGGTTTTTACATGCAACAAATCGAACACAAAGTTGAACCCTCGACCCTGAAACATAAACCCTACCAACACAAGTGGTTTCCGGGTTGCTATTGCTGCAAAAACGTACGTGATTTCGGTGCCTTCGCTGAGAAGCTCGGAGTAGATTTCGCCAGGTCTGCAGAGCCCTCGGTACCTCGCAATGCGCACGACATCTCGTCCATCATGGAGCAGCGCGCCTGACATTTCAGGGGTTTGGTCTTCCGGAATTCTGGGTTCAGGGGTGCCTAGGCCGAGGATTTACGGCACAGCTGTACGACGCAGGGCGTGATTCGTTCGCGGTACAGGCTTTTAGTGTGTAGTGTTTCCAGTCAATTAAACCCTTAAGCTAAGATTCTCAGAACTGAGTTCAGGCACAGCCTTCATCATCACCAGAGTCTACCCACCTGCGCGTAGAGTCTTCACGCTCTTCACGCTCTACAACGTCCGAAGTCCTAATTATCCTACGTATGTTTTCTGGGACTACACACACAGAGGAAATCCTTGCTTAGCCTCCAAACCGTTAACCTTTGAGTGATCCTCTGAACATGTAAACCCTATAATAGCCCTATAAGCTTGATGTTGAGTCCTTCCTGTAACTGTAATCAGGTCACTACATTTACATGGGACCCTCTTTCCCTTGAAGAACCCAAAGGATGCGTGCTTTGAACAAGCTTTAAGCCCTTGCCATATCAAAGCATATGGTAGCAACTCTCAACCCCTTAAACTATATAAACCCCAACTGGAAACCTAAAGATCTTCGACTGCCGTGCCAAGGGGTGCCATGGAGAGTGCCGAGTACTCCGGAGCGGTGGCGGCAGCTTCCTTGCACTCGATCTACGAGTTTCAAGTTTAGGTTTTTTAAGGGTACTTAAATCCAAGAAGGAATAGAAGGTAAATTCTTTAATGACATGTTTTTGGGCCACTTAACGGTACTTAAACTAAACCCAAGAAGGAATTGAAGTTTAACTTTTTAATACTATCCCAACCATGGACTAGTTTAGAGCAGTGAGGCTCATTGTCCTCATGCACACGATCGGGAATATCAGCACCTGACATCCTTTGCGCTCCCTTTTGCTCTCTGTGAGTGCTCCGCACAAGTCTGAGCAGCGTATCTTACCCAGAACCCATATCCTAAACCCTAAACCCTATACTTTCGGCAAGAAAAAAAGCATCCAACCCTAAACCCTGAAGCCTAAACCGTAATATCAGCACCTGACATCCTTTCCAGGTTCCCGTGTGTCGTGTTTGACTGCATAGATCCCGGGTCCTTCCCAGACCTTCCAAAATCCCTTAATTAAGGAATATACCTTAAATTATAATAGGATCCCTAATATGAATTAAGGTATATTCCTTAATTAAGGGATTTTGGAAGGTCTGGGTTTGTTGCTAGTGGCAAGGAAACAAGGCGACTGCAAAACAGGAAGGTAAGCGCCATCGTCACGAAAGAGCTGATAGCTAGATAGATATTGATCGATAGATAGATAGATAGATAGATAGATAGACAGATATATTGATCGATAGATAGAAAGATATATAGATGGATGGATGGATGGATGGATAGCGGCAGCAAGGTGTCAATCAGGGTTTCTTTGATCATACGAGAGCAAGCCAGGTTAGAGCCCGAGGGTCTTCGCGCAGAGGTTCCCCAAAGGGTCGAACGGTACGGGTTTAGGGTTTGGGGGAATAGTTTCCCGAATCACAATAGTAATTCAGACTGTAGAAGCCCTACCTATAGTCTCCATTGTAGTTCCTTTTTTGGTTTAACCAATTATATATTAAGGATTCTATAAGGTAACCCCAAAAAGGAAGTACAATGGAGACTATAGGTAGATTCTACTTAGGACCCTTTGGGTGTAGGGGCCAAGGGGATTCAGGGCCAAGGGTCTCAGGGCTTCGGGGGACTTGTGGCTTATAAACTGGGCTTTGGAGTACCATACTTTAATACTTTTTCCTTAAAGGAGCCATTATGAAATGAAAGTTTATACTATACTTTTTTCTCTCTGGTTACTTAAAAGCCCAGCTTTAGTCTCCATTGTAGTTCATTTTTCTGTTTAGCCAGCTTCATATCAGAGGGTCTTAACCATAAAGTTGCTTAACCAAAGAAGGAACAAGAATGGAGACTATAGGTAAACGCTAAACCCTTCAGCAG
Organism: Symbiodinium sp. clade A Y106; assembly: GCA_003297005.1. Lineage (NCBI taxonomy): Eukaryota > Dinophyceae > Suessiales > Symbiodiniaceae > Symbiodinium > Symbiodinium sp. clade A. The sequence continues at coordinate 19,278 of BGNK01003402.1, read as the reverse complement.
GAAGCCCACACCCTGAACCCTATAAACCCTGAACCCTAAACCTTGAGCCCTAAACCCTAAATCCTAAATCAAAATTAAACCCTGAACCCCAAACCCGAACGAACGCTAGACCTTCGAAGTACCCAAATTCCCTAAACCCTCAGCCCTCTAATATAAGGGCCTAAATAATTTCCTGTACTTTTTTTTTTCGGGGAATTCCTTACTATAACTATTGTAGAATGGGCCCCAAAACCCTATTAAAGATACTATTTTTTGGGGGGTTCCTTACTATAACTATAGTATAGTGGGTCCCGAAACCCTATTAAAATTTATGAAGGCCCCTACATTCGAGGTGTTCAACCCAGAGGGCCCCCCAAACCCTATTCTAATTATGAAGGCACCAAAATTAGGTTCAACCCCCTAGGATCTCCCAAACCCTGAAACCCTACACCCTAAACCCTAAACCCTTTTCCAAACCCGAAACCCTAAACTCCAAGGATCTCCCAAACCCTGAACCCCCTGGATCTCCTTAAACCCTAAACCCTAAACCCTGAACCTTGAACCATACGTAGCACTTAAATCCTTGAGCTCGTGGCCTCAAAGGTTTAAGCTCTCGACAGCCTGCATGGGAACAGGAAGAGGGCCCATTGCACTCAGAAGGCCCTGTCGCAGCGGATGCTCCTCAGATCATGTGGATGATGTCTTCGGCTTTGAGGGCCCTCCCTAAACCCTAAACCCTAAACCCTAGCCCAGAAACTCAAAGCTTAAGTCCCCAACGAGTCTCTGATGGCAAGATCTCAATCTACCTGTAGTCTCCATTGTAGTTCCTTTTTGGGGTTACCTTATAGGATCCTTAATAAATAATTGGTTAAACCAAAAAAAGGAACTACAATGGAGACTATAGGTAGAGATCCGCCTTCCCAGGCGATGAGCGAGATCATGGCAAATGCGGAGGCTGGGGAACGATCAGAAAGGGGATATGTATCTGGGGTGCAGGGTTGGCGGCTTGGTAGACTCTTTACAGGCTTACACGCTTATGACCCTGCATCTACTGCGGAAGGTTTTTGCCGTGTGTGTGTGTGTGCGCGGGCGCGCTGAATTTTGGGGTTTGCGATGTTGTGCTCTACTGTTGGAATCATGTGGCGCCGTCCGAGCATTTTGCTCGATCTTGTGGATCACGTTAAGGTTCAGAATATTCAGGGAGAAGATCCCCTAGATACTTTCTAGTTATGGCATGATATACCTACCCCAACAGCCCGTCTCACAGTCCTGGCACGTTTCTTGAGGCCCCGTACTTCCCGTGAAAGATGCAGTTTGGGTTTTCCAGTTTGCCTGGGTGAACCCTTCAAGGCAGCGAATGGTATGAATCTAAGAGGTATGTTTCCGCTCCTGGAAGGTCCCGTAGTTACTCGGGGTGATGCTGGTGTTTCTTCGTGCTACAAGAGACAATGAACTAATGTAGGGGTCGGAACAAGACATAATGCTATCCCTGAGCAGTCCATTATGATACGATAATGCACCCCAAAATCCTATACAATTGTTACGGCTCCAATACCATAGAAACCGATTATGGATCCCCGATAAATCCCTCAAAGGAACCCAGGCACTACCCTTTAACAGAACCCTGTTCTAATTACAAAGACGGCATCTGGGGGATGAGTTTAGGGTTTGGAGGTCCTGAACCGCAAAAGCAATTGAGACAGTGTTGCTTTGGAGGTGCCATGAATATGTGTGGATTTTTTGCTCTACATCGTAAAGTCCTGCCCGAAACTATGGGCATTGGCTGCCAGGAGGATGCTCGCGAGTTTGTGAATGAAAAGGCATGGGTCATAGATTTCTTGAAGGTTGAGGGGACGACGGTTGCAATAGAGTCTTTCCAGGGTGCTGATGCGATGTAAATGGTTTGAGGATTCAGGACTTGAAGTGAGTTTGCAAGGGTGATCCAGTTATTTGGTAGACACTAGATCTTGTATAGGGGCTTGCAGTGTTGTCGAAGTGGTGTTTTAGATTGTGTTTTTTGAACTTGCCTTGATAGCGTGTCCCAAGTAAGGACCTATGTAGCTTCTTGCATTTAACATGCAGTATCTGAAAGTCTGACAAGTAAATGCTTCTATTGAGCTTCTTGGACCCTCAACTCCCTAAACTCCAACCTCTCAAGAATGAACCTAAACCCGAAACCCTAAGCCCACCCTCCAGGTCGTACTGCCTATCCATTAGATAAAGGAATTTGGAGTCTCCGGGACGCCTGCTAAACTACGTACCTTAAGGGAAATTCACATTCAACCTGCAATCTTTCACCCTGAACCCTAGCCCTAGAACCGGAAACACTGCAACCTCCAGACAGTACATCCTAATTCCTACTCTACAACCTGAAACTCAAAGGCCTCAATCACCCTTGACCCTTACCCAAGTATGAGCTTAAAGGTTTTGCAATTCGGGGTTAACGACTCGGGACTGCAGCATGGGGTTATTATTGGTGTAAGCTGCAAAGACAGTTGAGGTGCGTTGCAAAGACCAACCTTGGACAGGCAGTCGCCGTTAATGGCTTCCGCTCGGTCTGCGAGGTCCTGAAATATGACAGCATGACCTTCTCAGGCATTGGCGACATATCACTTTGGAAGAGAATTGCGATGGACTGAATGTTCTGCTCACCAACAGCAAGACCAGCTCCGGTTCCATGTGTGAGTCTCTTCAAAGGATTGCCGCGGAGGAACAGATTTTGCCTGCATCGCTTGGGCAAGCCGTGTAAGTGTGCTTTAATGCCTTCACATCACTCAACTCCTCGACAGGCACACGCGCCACCTGTTCCCCTGACAGCATGTTGATGCTCAGCATGGGCAATTGATGGCAATTGCAAACACTGGTTTGGGAAAGACGGCCGATGTCATAGCTCCTGCAAGGGAACTGACAAGCGAAAAACGATCAATATAGGAGGCCTTAATAGTTGGACTATAGTTTCACCTGGACTCATTCATGGGGAGTGATATTGCATATAGTTACTCCTACGGCTATCGGCGGTCGAGCTCTGCACTTGAGCAACATGCAGATGTATCACACGTGATCTTTGCTGCCACAGTGCAAGCTTGACGCTCCTAAAACCTCAAGCCCAAACCCGCTTTAGGCGCAGGTTTTCTTAAACCTTATAAGCCCTTGAAGCCCTGAACCCTTAACCCTTAAGCCCGAAGCCCTTCGCCCTCAAAGCCCTAAACCCTTGAAGCCCCAAACCCTTAACCCTTAAAGCCCGAAACCCTTAAAGGCCTTAATGTAGGAGCCTGATTAAGAAACCTTGGTCCTATAACCCCCCAATATAGTAGGATTCATATAAGGAACCCTAAGAAAGATCCAAGGTTTCTTAATCAGGTTCCTACATTAACCCCTAGAGCCCTCGACCCATGGTTCTCCAATTCAGCCACGGCCCTTAGATACACTCGATGTGCTAATGTAGGGTTCAGGGTTTCAGGGTTTAGGGCTCCAGGGTTCAGGAGTTTAAGGGTTTAGGGCTTGGGGTTTAGGGCTGAGGGCTTAAGGGTTTAGAACTTAGGTTTTAGGGTTTAGGGTTTAGGGGTCAAGAATTTAGAACTTAGGTTTTAGGTTTTAGGGTTTAGGGTTTAGGGTTTAGGGGTTGCGGTTTAGGGGTTTAGGGGTTTAGGATTTTAGGGTTTTGCTGCCTGAATAATTGCTGATACCATCCCCCCTGGTTCCTTGACCCCTCAAGGGGGTGAACCTCAAGGGTTCAACCCTATCTAAGCGACTTTTGAAAATCCTAAGCCTAAACCCTAAACCCAAACCCTAAACCCTAAACCCTAAACCCTAAACCCTAAACCAACCAACCAACCTAAGAGTGGCAACTTACCTCCTGAGAAGTCAAACCTGCCTCTGATTGAGTGGCTAAATCTCCGAGATGGGAGTTTCCGCAAAGAGGGGACCCTAATATAGTATTTCAAACAATTAGTAGGATCCGTATTGTAGGGACCCTAGAATAAGGCACCTCGAATTTTCGGAACCTCTCATACAGCAGCAGGCAGAAGAGCTGGGTGAGGAGGGCGCATACCAGGCGCTTTGGGGGTTTAGGGTTATGGTTTACGAGTTCCAGCAGAAAAGAGAGGTTTTACTGGGCTTGCCTTCAGAGTTTCACCGAAATTGCAGGATGTAGCGTTTACGGTTGAGGTTTTTGGGGATCTGTCCTGGGGTTTCTTCTTGGCTTCATGGTTTTGGGGTTCAGGGCGTCTGGCTCTAAACCCTTAACCCTAGACTCCTAAACCCTAAACCCCCTTCGCCCTAAACCCTGAACCCCTTCACCCTAAACTTGCACAAAACCCCTAAAATTTAAGTCCTAAACCCTGAACCCTAAACCCTAAACTCCCAAACCCTCGAGCGTTAAACCCCAAGCCCCTAAACCCGTGAACCCTAAACTAAACCCCTAAATGGAGGTTTAATTTTAGACATCGGCCTTGGCCTGTGCATTTGATACAAGCAATGCACAACCATCACCAGAATTACAATTTAAAGTGCAGGCAAGAACACCAGGCAACCCTAACCCTAAACCCTAGGTCGGAGTCCGGTGCCCCTCCTCCCAAGCCGTCGTGGCATCTGCACATGGAGACATATCCGCACAAGTGGGAGGCGAAACCACAAATATCATAGTCCCATGAACACGTTCGCCCTGAACCCTATAATTACACCTCATTGCCCTAAAATCCTAGAGTCAAGAACCTTGAAATCTTCAAGCCTAAAATCAAGAACCTTTGAATCGTCACTCCTAGAATCAAGAACCTTTAAAACTTCAACCCTAGATTCAAGAACCTTTCTCTCAAAATCCTAAAGGCAAGAACCTTTAAATCCTAAAAGCACAACCCTCAACTTTCAGGCAGCCCTCGCCTATGGCTTTGAGGCCCGAGCTCAGAACCAAAGGGAAGCGACTTTGTATCAGGGTGTGATTTTAGGGGCCTAAGTCATGCTTTTAAAGGGTTCCTTAAAGGGCGCCTTAAAGGGTTCTGTAAGGGATTATAGGGGATCTATAGGGGTTTAGGGTCTACTAGGTTCCTGAGTAGGTTTAGGGTCTACTAGGTTCCTGAGTAGTACCCTTTTCCCCTTTTTATTTTGGGTTCTCCTTATCAAAACAGAACATCAGGAAAAAGGGTTCACATATTATTAAGGGGTCATTCAGGAAGCTAGTTTAGGGGCCTAAACACCCCAAAGGGTTCTATGTATTTAAGTGGGAGATATTGGGAGAGTCTTTCCCAAATCATAGTAAAGAATCTTAACATAGAAACCCTCCATTCTGCTAGGTGTGTACGTACTTAGGACCCGCTGGGGAAGTAGTATGTAATATTCAATCGCATTCTTTTCATGTGTTGTCCATATGTACACACAATAATATACTTTAAGGGTAATAGGTGCTTGCAGAATGACAATAAAGTTCTTGGGTGTACTATGCGATAAGAACGGCACTGCAAGAGGATACAGTTGCTAGTTATTCAGACCCTATATCGGGCGTTCCGTAGCCAAGAGATATAAAAGTGATTCCAGTTTAAAAGTGTTAGGGTGTTTTCGTGTTTGGGGTTTAGGCTGTAGCTCGTTCATTGGTAGAACCCATGTATTGTTCTTTGGTTTGGGGCTCCCTTTCTATCGCTTGACTACAGGCGAAAGGGAATGCTTTACTCAAAGGGCCATGTGGAAACTTAGCAAAGTCTATGTTCTTACCTGTTATCGGCCTACGGACAGCTTTGGTCAGATGTAGGATGAAAGGTTTAAGGCTTAGGCCAGGCGGAAGCGTGCATTCAACAAAGCCGCACATTGTTTTTTTTGTACCGACTCACATACGACTATTCTACAAATGGGTCCCCCGCGACCATTGTGAGGATGGAGCATCTGGGTTAGTAGGTTCAGCAACTTCAAACTTTTTCGGGACACCGGGTTGATTGTATCGTCAGCGAGCTTAACTTTTCGGTACCAGGCTAGTAGAAGGCTGGACAAGCAGAATAGAAAACCAAAAACCCCAAACCGTCGAGAACCCATTCTAAACCAAAAACATACAGACCTCGTCACATTATATACCCTAACCCTACCCTAAACCCTAACCCTATCGACCCCATAAAGGACCGCTTTCCCAGCATCCGGAAGGCGTTCGATTCCGATGGCGATGGGAAGTTGCTGGGCCAGGTACCTGAGGGGTGCTTCTTACATAGATCTACGGGTCCATGTAGTCGTAGTTCCTTTACAGGTTCCTTTCGAGGCACCATAAGGGTTCCATAAGGTCTCTAGAAGGTCTTAGCAAACCCCAAGAACGGTTCCTTTCAGGATTCCTAAGGGTTCTATAGAGTTTCGGGTTTAGGGATGTCACAAAGATGTCGCAGGGTCTGTGTCCTCAGGATTTCACTTTGCGGCAATCGAATTAGAGGATAGAAACTGCGCAGTCCTGAACATCTCAAAACCAAGCTAAATTCCGCACCCAACATGCACTCGCAGCCCTTAAACAACCGCAGGCACTCGAAACCATAAGCCCGAGACCCTAAACTCTAATTACCCCAAGCCATGAACCCTAAGCCGCCATGAACCCTAACCATGAATCCTAAACCCGCCCAAACCCTGAACCCTAAACCCTCAGCACCTGAACCATGAATCCTAAACCCGCTTAGACCCTGAACCCTAAACCCCAGAACCCCAAACCCTAAACCCCTAAAGTCCTAAACCCTAAACCTCTTATAGATCCCTTTAAGGAACCCTTTAAGGACCCCTTAACATCCTCGAATCCTCGCTGAAGGAGCTGAGAGTCTTGCTGGAGGTGAGCGGCCGGAGAATTCCCGAGGATGTGGCTGCGGACTCTACAGCTGGAACTTATGCTTTAGGATGTGCAAGGTTAAGGGTTCAGGGCTTTGGTGAAGGATTCCTTAAAGGGTTCTATAAGGGATTATAAGGGATCTATAGGGGTTTAGGGTCTATTAGGTTCCTGAGTAGTACCCTTTTCTCCTTTTTATTTGGGGTTCTCCTTATTCATACAGAATATTAGGAAAAGGGTACCCTTACTATTACAGAAAACAACATAATACGGGCCTGCGTTTTGTGGGTCTACTGTCCTTATATACATACATACATACATACATATATATATGTGTGTATGTATATATATTATATATATGTGGACATATATACACACATATAGTATGTCTTTGTGCAATCTTTCTTTCTTGATACTTCTTTGGACGCATAGATCTTCAGGCTGTACATACAAGGTTAAGAGATCCCGAGGAAGGGGTTAGGGGGATTGGGGCGAGGGCGAGCGACATGCCGTGTTGAAGTCCAGCGGCGTTGGCTCGTACATCGGCAGGGNTTTTTTTTTCTTCCCCCCCCCCCCTAACGAATCTCTTCCGCTGCAGGTACTTGCCTCAGATTCTTCGCTGGCGCAGGGCCGTCAGAGTCTGTTGGTTGTTGTGCATGTTTTTGTTCTACTTATCAGCATCTCTTAGCTTTCGTTATTTCGTATATTATGGTTACAATGGTTACATACTTTTACTACGGCGCGAAGCAACTAAACCACTACTGGATTGCAACATTCTCTTTGTATGAAAAATGGACAAAGGTCATGATATGCATGCATTGTGTCCTAACGCAGCCTTATAAACGAACGTCAAATGCTCGCCTCCGCGATGCAGCAGGCGAGAATTTCGAAAGCGCCATGGCCCTCGTCAGCAGCCAAGATCTGCAAGGCGATGAGCACAGCACCAGGAAATGGATGTGCGGGGAAGTTTCCGCAGATGGATCGCATCACTGGTGGGGCGTGCTCTTCCCTGCGACCGGAGGAGGAATTCAACATGGTTGTCCTGAACCAGGCCCACATTTCACACGAATCAATCTGAGTACGTGCATTGACATCATTACTGTCAACCATTTCTGAGGCTACGTTGATAAATTGGCGTAAGTTGCAAACTAAGGTTTCTCACATTCTGGCCTGCAGTTCACTGAGCGATAATGCAAATCTTTCTCTGTCAGCGTATCTTCGGACAAGCAAAGCTCTTTCAGCGTCTTAGCATGTTTGCACAGAGCGTTTTGCTCGCCATTTTCCGCAAGCTTGTCCATGACATAGCCCAGATCCCAGTACAGCTGCGAATCATCAGGATTTCGATATGCCACCGGCCCAAAAGCCACGGCAAGACCTTACACGACCAGAGCGTTCGCATTTGCGGGCACATGCTGGAAAGATGGTTCAGCCATGGCCCATAGTGTTACTAGAACCATGCGACTTCAAATGCGAAAGTCCTAGCACACGACCGCTGAGCCATGTAGGTTACAGTTGACACGTTACTTAAGAACTTCGAAGTCATGCAGCTGGATGTGTCCTTTGAGCTTCCGGACGGTCCTGAGTACCAGATTCCTGGTAAGGGTCCCAAGAGGGCATCGTCAGTAAAGAACGAGATTTTACACCGCTCACGAAATGTTGCGAGTGTGGATGTCCTGTAGCACGCCGGGATGAAGTGGAAGGTCGTCTTTACACGCTAGAAAGCATTGAACATGTCATAACTACCTCCAAGCGATGCTCGTCGAAGACTTGTCGCGTGACTCATCACTATAATTTGCGCACATTGGAAGGCCACAGGTCTGCCGTTGGAGGACATGGAGTATGTCTTCATGAACACAAAGTCGGTTTCACCCGCAAGTTCTTGGACTACCACGCAGAGCTTCATTGAACAGCAACGCCATCGCCTTTGCTCAAGCTGAGACAACTTGGGAGGATGCAGCAAAACATTGCCGTTGGGACCAGGAATATTGCGCAGTGCAGCTGTACTATATGCTGTGCTGCAGGAGGGGCTCGAGAAGTGGTGTTCGGAGGGTCGCAACACATGCGACAAGAACCTCTGCAACATCGATATCGCTGACCCCTTGAAGAACGACTTCCTGGAGTCCTACAGGACATGGTGGCATTAAAAGCAGTTAGCCAAGCGGGAGTGGCGCAATGTCAAGGAGGTCGTGATGGACGGACACCAGAATGCCAGAAGGTTGCACTGGGAATCCACCGTCACATCCAGGAAGACTGCGGAAAGATGGCAAGACACCGCTCCGACAGAACGGCTGGTTCATGGTTATCGATCCGTGTACGGGCTTAGTTTTGTCAGTGTCGGCCATGCAGGATCCTGAAAACAACCAGATTGCCACGGATGTGCTGCAGGAGATAGTGTCGCGCGGGCCCCACATTGACTGTGTCATCTACGACAGGATGTGTGCATGCCTGAAGCATGCAACAGCCCACAAGCCTCTCCGACAAATGAAATACTGGTGTATCGACCAGTTCCATGCCAAGGCTCATTCTCCTAAGTGCGAATGTTCGCCCCTCAATCACCGGCGTCTTGACCTACGTCTTCGCAGTATCAATTCGTCGATTGCCGAACAGACATTTGCATGGTTTCGCAATTATGTGAAGTCGCACATGTTCTTTATCTTGGTCTCCACAGTCTCAATGTCCATGCTACTGCATCCTGTCATATGAGACCTCGAATGTTGGAAAAGACCACGGCCGTTGCAAGTGCTGCAAGTTGATCGAAGCTTCCTTAGTGCTGTGTTACAGAAGAAAGTAGGCAAATGTTCACTGAGGTCAAGACCTCAGCTCTCATCCGAGCTTGGCAGTCAGATTATGCAGATTGTGCTGATGTCAACTTGCGGAAATGCAATAGAATCCTGACAAAACTCGAAAAATAGCCTAGGTCGCCTCGAGAAACACGGGCCCATATTCCGTGGCACTCTCCAGAATTATGAGGGGTCACTCAGGAACCTAGTTTAGGATTCGATTCGAGTGTTTACAGGGTTAAGCTCAAAGCATCCTAAGTACCTATATAGTAGAATGTAGGGTTTCTATATCAAGAATTACTATTATGATGTGGGAATGTATTCCCCATAGCAGTACCTTGGACCCTTCGGGATCGGATTAATTTGAGAATACAGGCGCCTTGTCGGGCTCGGTTTTATTTTGAAACCCTGCATCAAAATCCTTCAAATCTCGCCAAATCTCTAAGCAATCCTACGTAGCCCTGTAAGGTCCTTTGGGAATATAGCTTAGATATACGTAGGAATTGCAATAATAATACTACCACGATTCTTTAGAAAACCTGTTTTACATGTCAAGGCCCCTAAACTCAAAACCCGTATCGTAAGCCGTGCAAAATCCTCATTGCAACCTGTTGGCGAAGGAAGCCCTAAAGAGGACTCTTCAAGGATCGCAATACGGAGCCTTACAAGGAAGCGCCAGAGATTTCATGAGGCCCTTAAAGGAAACCCTTTAAGGATTGAAAGGAAACCTTGAAAAGAACCCTCAAAGGAAGCGTTTAAAGAACCCTTAAAGGAACCCTCTGCTTTATCCAGAGACCCAGGAGATCGATGCTAAGGGCTTCGAGTGCGACCTCGAGGAGTTCATCCGCATCTCAGCGGACGCAGTCGAGCTGCCGGGGGTTTTTGTGGTTTTAGGGTTCAGGGTTTAAAGTTTTAGTACGGTTCCTTGAAGGACTCCTTTAAGGATGCCACAAGGATGCCTACAGGGGTTCTATAAAGGTTAGGAGACCGAAATAGGGTTCCTTTCAGGATTCCTTTAAGGGTACCAGCAAAGTTCATGCAAGAGTTCGATAAGGGATAAGGGTTTAGTAGGGTTTAGGGATTGAGTTTCGGGTTTCTTGGGTTGAGGGGTTGAGGAGAGTTCGGGCTAGAGAGTTTAGGGCTAGAGCCTAGAGAGTTTAGCGTCTAGGGTTTAGGTATAGGATTTAGGGATGGAGAGTGCCGGATTTCGACGGTTTCTGGAACGTAGCCTTTTTGCGGGTGCAAGTTCTCGAAGAGCTGGGTATCAGGTGCCCCAAAACTATTCAGAAAGCTTCATTTGGCTAGAGCCCCACCGCTTGTGCCCCCTAGATTTAGGATTTAAGGTTTACCTATAGTCTCCATTGTATATCGGTACCCAATTCTATGGCTAAGGTCCTCTAATATAAAATTGATCAATCAAAAAAGAACTACACAATGGAGATTATAGGTAGGCCTTCTAGGAGTTTAGGCTCCAGGGAATGCCGACTTGTCTTTTCGTTTCGAGCAACTCAGGTATTTACGAGCGGACTGAGCGCAACTGTGAAGACGGCGAAGATGGGACATGCCCCGAGCCTTAGAAATTAAGGCTCAACCTAATTAGCCCAAAAGCCATCGTAATGCAGGGGCCTTAGCAACTTGGGGTTTCGAATTAATCTATGCTATGCTAATTTTTGGAACCCTATATACGGGGCTAGTACATTGGGACTTTGGACCCAAAGCCTAACCCTACAACCCTGACCCCAAGCCCGAGACCATGACTCGACAGTGCACCGACTAGGCCAAATCCCTCCTCAGAGCAATGGGGGTGAGGCCCAATCCGCAACCTAGGACTCCTCGAACTCTGTCATAAAGGCCCATAGGGAGAATCAAGGGTCTTAAGGATATGCTGGCGGCTTTATAATTTGTTCTGTTTTGAAAGTCCCTCAAGAGATAGGAAAGACCAGCCAGGATGCCTCAATATAGAAAAAGAGGGGTCCCTAAAGGCCAACCCCTCTGATCCCGACACCCAGGGTTCGTCGACATCCGACCCGAAACCTTACACCCTATGCCTCGAATCCTTTAAACAACGAAAGGCTCGGTCAAGCCCAAACGCTGGACTGGGTTCTGGTTAGAACTTAAATTAGTTGACCATGAAAAGGAAACCATCACTATAGATCCCTATTATTGTAACTTAAATTAAATCCCTTATCAAGAACCCAGTGAAGATTTTTTCGGTCGACATGTACCGCCGCTGCCAAAACTGACTCCATGGATCTGCGGCTCCTTCTGTCCAACTGCTTGGTCGCAGAGCTTCTGGGTTTAAGAATTTGAACTGGAGGCTTAGCGTTTGGCTTTGTGTTGCTGGGTGTACGGCTTAAGATCTAGAATTTGGATTTGTTGTGTGCAGGGCCGGGTTCAGGGACCATGACCTTACAGAGTTCGTATCGCCTTCGCAGAGCGATCTCGCCGCGCTTCTGCAACAGTGCGTGTGCAGAGTTGTAGCAGCCCCATATAGTGCCCTCCCACGCTATAACACCAACACCCTCAGCACTCTAAAGCACTGAAGGCCTAACACCAGGGCCCTAAAACTCTAAAAGTCTGAAGCCTTGAAAGCCTATCACCCGTAAAGCTCTGAAGAGTTGAGATCCTAACACCAAAACCCTAAAAAGCCCAAATTCGTCAACACTAAGCCCTGTCATCCGAACCCAAAATCCGAAATCCCGAGGGGTTTAATGGCAGAGGGTCGAGTGTCGAAAGGTCCAAGCAGGGTATTCACAAGCAGGGTTTAGGTTAGGCTTTAGGATTCAGGTTTATGACTCTCGAGTTCTAGAGCATGTCTGTACAGGATATAGGCTCTCGGAGCGGCGTCATAATGGCGGAAAGGGGCTTGATCAAGACTTTTGCCAGTCTACAGACAGAGTTCCTAAGGTCCTTAAAGGCCCCAAGCCCTATTTAGTCTTCTGTTAGACAGCAAGAGCACTCCCAGGATCTACAAACATGCAGATTCTGTGGTTGGCCGTCTATTCCCAAGAAGCGCCTACACCCTACATCCCTGCGAGGACGAGGGGCAGGTAAGAAAGTGGCCTTCCCTCTTCTCTGGCTGGGAACTTAGGGGCGCGGTCAGGGTTTAGGGTTTACTGGTGTTTACTGGGCACGAAATATACGCATTTGAGGTTTCAAGACGGTGATTGGCCTAGCAGTTGTTACAAGTTGTTTCTGCAATTTTTGCGTTTGTTTGCCACAATATTTGGGTTGGCTGAGCTTTCACGCCCAAGGCTTTGGAACGTTGAGGGGCTGTGAAGCTCAGAGTTAAGGTGGCGTCTATCAGCGGAGTATGGCATTTCAGGTCTTGGGCTTTGAAGCTAAGGGCGTCGATGCCAAAAGTGTTTTCATGACACGAAACTCCTAAACCCTGAACGCGCAAGCCTTAAATCGAACCCCCCAAACCCTAAACACTAAAGCCCTAAGACTAAATTGGAAGATCGGTGCTTTAGAGACTTTCAGATTCTTGTTTTTTTTTGCAGGCGGTCTGACTAGCAGGACACGGCTTCAAGATTCAGGCTTCGGGGTTCTGGGGTCTTGGGCTTGGACTTTCTTTCGGTTACATGTTGCATGCATGGTCTTACTTTTTCTGGGTTTGTAAAGAACACTTCTGGTTGCTGGAATTTTGGGCGCTACAGCTCAAGCTCTCAACTTTAAGTTTTAAATCAAAGCTATAGGCAACAAGCACTGCGCATGACCAACAACTACCTGAATTGCATCATGACGGCCGACTCCGAAGATCCGTACATAGCGCGGTTATTTGCTCATATAGGCACAAAGGTTCAAAACGTAGCAACCTAGGCACGCCCTTATTAACCTAAGCCCTAAACCCCCTGTTTTAAAATAAGGGCTTTGCAACACAGACTCGGGGGCCTACCTGGTTTCCCTCTGTGAAACCTTAAACCCCTAAACCCCTGAGCCCCAACCTTAAACCCTCATCCCCGAAACTTTAAACCCCTATAAACCCTAAGCCCCTAAACTCTAAACCCCTAAACCCTAAACTCTAAACCCCTAAACCCTAAACCCCTAAAACCCCTAAGCCCCAGCCCTAAACCCTAAGCTTATAGATCCCTTTAAGGNTGACGCCGCTGCCGCCGACCCCGCAAAGGGTGGCGGCAGCGTCGCCGGGGTGTCGCTCCGGTGCCGACTGTGGTGTCGCAAGCATCGGGCTTAAAGCTTTTTGGTACGTCCGATGCTGGCGTCTGTTGTCAGACGTAGGCCGGATTCCGCAACATGCTGTCACTTACACGGTTGCAGAGGTATCGCTAGCATGCAGCGCAGAAGGGCACATGCTGGCGCAAACTGTATCATACGTGGACTAAGCACCATGTCGCCGAGCTCCAATGCGGCCCGCGCTGCGGTCCGTGCTGCGGCGCGCGCCACGAAAAATGCTGCTGACCTGGCACGGCTGCGCGCGGCGGTGCGGCAAGGTTTCGGGGAGAGAGACACGGAGAGAGAGAGAGACTTTGGGCCGGTGGGGGCGTAAGGCGGGTCTCCGGGCTGCGTCGCAATGTACTCGAAGCTGTATTGATTGCCCGGCACAGGCTGTGTTTCGCGGAAACAGCTGCGACGACAGTTTTCTTGGAGATTCTTGGCAGTTCACGAGAAGGCCTACAGCGCGTGTACGGACACGCTCTAAGATGAAAGCAGGGTTTGTGCTGCAACATAGCAAAGGGACGCGCAAGGCCGCAGCGTAAGACATCGGCAGTGGCATCTGTAGAGTAACGAGCCACTGCAACCCTGATTAGAATTGGCCGGCAGGTTTGGAAGCGGTCCAGGCGCAGCACGCCCGTTGGCCCGTATGCGACGCTGTTTTTCAAGACCGCAGCGATGCGCCTGCACATGTTGCGCTGCAGTTTGGAGTCTCAGCTGCAGCTGGCAATTGTCGCAGTTTGCGCAGCAGCAGCCATGAGAATGTTTGCACATGCCCCCAGCCAGGCTGGCCGGCGGCCGCTCAATGCTGTGCAGTTGGCGAAGCGGTACAGGACGACGCCTATGCTTGCCCAGAGGATGGTGGAGCGGAAGTGCAACAATGTGCCTTGGCCTTTCATTGTGATGATCTCATATGGAGATATGGAATTACTCCGGCCGTCGTTTAATGTAGTTGTTGCGGTCAGGTTTTTCGCATGGCGGACAAGGCGAGTCGCTGCTTATCGCGGGTGCGAGCGTCGCATTGGAGCGTGCAAGTGTGCACGAGCGTGTGCTTGCGCTTCTTCGGGCTGACGGAGGCGTGGTCCGTTGTGATTTTTGCCAAGCAAGTGCAGCCCATAGCATTTATACGTATGATGTCGTCGAGTAGTTTGATGACTGATGATCATCTTCTCATTTGACAGGGTGGCTTCGCCGAGTTGCTTAGCAGCGTGGGGGGGCGTCCTGCGTCATTTGTGACGCCTACCCACGTGCATAGTCAAACCTTCGAGCGCGCAGTGGCGCTGCGCGTTCGGTCGTGGGGCCGTGTGCCGTACCAGATCCTCGGCAAACTTGCATGTGGACTGTATGAATGTAGTGGCCGTAGTTGGGAGTTGGCGGTGAAGAGGGCCTTGCCAGCTGAGGCCGTTCGGCCGCTTCAAGGCACCGAGGACACGCATGCGGCACGCGCGCGGTGTCCTGGGCGCGCTACGGCAGGCAGACCATTGCATGCGGAGCAGGTAGTGTAAAGCGTAGAAGGCAGCACAGAAACTGCAGAAGATTTCCAAAGATTAAAAGTACAGGCAAAGTTCACGATGTGAGATGTCCATAGCATCATTTCGGCAGGTGCTCATCGCAAATTCGGTGGAGGCTGTGCGTGGATTCTTGGGTCGGTCTCGATGGAAATTCGCCAGTTATCAGGCCAGGGTTCTTTTGGGCATTTTGATGAGGAATCCTTCTCCAAACAAGAGAGGCGGTCATCCCGGCCGCTTGTAGGAAGAAGCAAGTCTTGCAGGTATGGCAGGACTTGTGCTTCTTCGGCTTGGTGGATCTCAATGACGTTCCGCTGCATGTGGGCCGTGGCACGGCATTAACGTCGGGTTCTTTCCTGAGGCCGGTGTGATCTAAGGGTGGAGGCTTGCTCGGGCCGGTGTGTACCGTGTCGGGGAAATGCACGTCCTGGCAGGAGCGTGCACGCTCAAGCTGGGCGGCATCGTCAATTCTGTCGAGAGATGTCGTTGTTGTCGCTGCCGCTCACAAAGTTCACAGTGCATGATTGTGAGTTTTGGGCGTGCGAGTTGGCGAAACTTCGTTTCCGCCGCAGCGTGGCTATTGAGTACTGGTGATTAGCACGGCAGGTGCGAATGGTCTCGCAGTTGCCGAGTGTCCCGAGGCATGCCTTTTCGTCGGGCGTCGAGGCTTCTACGACGCGACAAGCAGGTCGTGCGCGGCATCCTGAGGCGCCGCGTCAGGAGGCAGGATGCAGTCTCGGCTCGGCGCCGACATGCGTCGCGCAGGCGTTTGGCACGGCCTGCGCCGCGTTTCAGTTGCAGGAAGAGGTCGGCGCTCCGTGCGGCAACTTTGCAGTTCTGTTGCGTCAGCGGCATGGTCTGTCCAGGCATGTTTCCCGGGGTTGATGGCGCGGGCGTCCCAGACGCCGCTCGGTGATTTTGGCCACGGGGCTTCAGGGCATATGGCTGAAGGTTTACGCGTACAAGTATAGGGCTTAGTGCTTTAGGGCCTCGGGTCTTAGGGCTTTGATAGGTGTCACGAGTGGGTTTTTTCGATCTTGAATCTTTGGGAGTTTGAACGTATTATACATGTTGGACGAGATTCGAGAGTTTGACAACTATGTTTTTGTCAAAGTGCGTGCGAGGGCCTGCGGCCTGCGTGGGGCAATGCCGCGTCTGGAGAATTTGCCCGCCACAATCATTAGGAACAAGACGAGCAATGAAACGAGAACAAGTTGGGATACCAAATTACGCGGGACTCTGGAGGCCATCGACGTGTCAGAGAACAACATCACCGGACTCGAGGAATTGCCTGCGGCCTCACAGGTTCGCTTGCATTAAGGAGCTGAATGTAGCTTACTACGTAAGGAGCGATAGCAGATAATTCGGTCAGCATAGTTGGAAGCTACAACGAATATCGAATGGCACGGTTGCCATAATCGGGGTCTACAATATTCAATAACTAATATGGTCACCAGAATAGACCCGAGTATATGATGAATGATGTGGTCTTCTTACTATGGTAACTAACTGAACCCTAAACCCTAAACCCTAAACCGTAACTAACTGCAAGAAAGTCAGCTCCCTCCACAGAGCCCAGGAACCGCCGGCCCCTCGTCCTGGCAGCAGCGGCAGTGCAGAAAGCGCTGAGCCGACAGACCTTCCTGGACTTATCCGGCACGGCGTTGGCGAACAAGGAGGACATGAAGCATCGGCTTACGGTTTTCTTTTCAAACACCCTTCTTCTGTTGTTAACGCCCCGCTTCTGGGAGGACACGAAGCAGCGTTTTTTTATTACACCCTCTTCTGTTGTTAAAGCCCCCCTTCTGGAGGACATGAAGCAACGGTTTAGGGCAGTTTCGGGGTTTCAAAAGCCTTGAAGCCTCCTCTTCGGGGAGGACATGAGGCAACTGCTCCAGAAGGAGCTGAAACTGCAAGATGCCAGGTCGGATCCTCGGTGGGATGTAGGGTTTAGGGTTGAGGGGTTTAGGGTTTAGGGTTTCAAGCTCAATCACATTTGGGTTTAGGGTTTAGGGTCGACGAGTTTCCGACAATTCGGGCACCTTATTTTAGGGTGCTTAAAACAAGGATCCTACTATTTAGGGTGCTATATTCGGGCCCCCCTGTTTTTGGAAGCCCCCATTTTGTTAAAGCAGCATCCGTATTTTGTTCAACCAGGACACGCTTCTACTGGCTAGCTTTCGTGTAGTGCAATACCTCGTGTATCATATACCACCATGTACCAAAGCCAAGCTGTTCCCGCACGTTTTGCGTCGGAGCCATGCCATCACGCCGAAGGTTTTTCTGCCGGAGGACATGTGCGCCTGCCAAGCTGGGTTCTATGGTCGTGGAATCAACTGCACCGCCTGTCCACCGAACGCTTTCGCAGAGATGGAAGGCCAGGCAACCTGCAAGCCCTGCCCTCCGGACAGCTCCTCCAGCGGTTCTGCAACGACTTGCGAGTGCATCTTCGGAAGCATGCGTGGTCCATTCGGCAACAAGAGCTGCCAATGCAGAGCAGGCACCCCACGTTTGGAGGACAGATGCGAGCTTTGCAGCGAGCTCCGTCTCGAATGCAGAGACCACGGACTACTTGCAGTAGAAGCACATCCGACGCCAGGATATGCACGCCTCCTGCAGCCATCGGACAGGGCTTACCACTGTCTGATCCCCCAGCACTGTGCGAGCACCACGATGTCGGGGTGCAAGACTGGCTGCACGTCTTACAACCTTATTTACGTGCTGTTGCTGTCAGACATGCATGGTAAGTTCTTAGCTTTGTCAAAGTCCTCATAACTGGAGTCATAACCCAAAACCCAAACACCTAACGAAACACCTGCGCCACAAACCCCTAAACCCGGAAGCCTAAACGCCTAGACTTAAAACCCTGAGCCAAATGCTTTCCGAATCCTAAGGTACCTGCTCCCAGGGCTCTTTCTGCCAGCGCTACCGGGCCTATGTGAAGGAAATCCAGGGCACGGGTGCTCAACTTCACTTCGTGGAGCCCAGTTCCCTGTCCCCTGGTCTCAGATTCAGAGGTTCAGTCTGTTGTAGGGTCTGGAACTGCGGTTTGAGTGGCAAGGGGATATAAAAGCATAGATAGATGAGCAGACAGATACCTAAACCCTAAGCCCTAAATCCGAAACCTTCCATATTCTCGAACCTTTCTTTCGAAGCCGTCGCGAGGTCCCAGAGGAGTGGGCACGAGGTGCAGTTCCAAATCTCCCACCGCCAGGGCGCGGGGATTTTGGCGCCCCTGGAGTTATCTGTGGGCTTCTTCCGGGCCGGGAGCCCTGCAGCTCCGGGAGCTTGTGGCTGGGCTCTTCTTCAGGAAGGGGATCAGGGCCAGTTTAGGGTTTAGGGTTTAAGGGTTTAGGGCCAGTTTAGGGTTTAGGGTTTAGGGGTGAGCTTGCGGCTGGCTTCTTCTTAAGGGGCTTTTTGCTTGAAGTGACCATACGAAGTAAAAAAGCTTGATTATGTACTAGAGAGTTACATATGGTATCTGAAGGGGTTTTTGCCCCGTATGGTAACTGAAATTACCTTTTTCTTGTTGAGGGATCTACTTTAAGTTACCATACCATAGTAATGAATTCCTGGGGTGTTTGGGGGCTTTGCTGTGCGGGACTTGGGAAAGAAACCCTATCATTTAGTATAAATCCCTATTCTGGCACCTTCATTTCAATCCCTTGAGAAGAACCCCTATAGATCCCTTACAGGCACCCGTCAAGGATCCTTCTTATGTAGTTTTGATCCCTGTTGTGGTAGCTTAGCTTAGACCCCTTAACAAGAACCCAGGTGTAAACCCCCAAACCCCGAAGCCCTAAACCCTCAACCCTGAATCCCTAAACCCTAAATCCTTAAATCCCTAAATCCCTCAAACCCTAAACCCTAAACTCTAAATCCCTAAATCCCTAAACCCTAAATCCTTAAACCCTAAGCCCTAAACCCTAAATCCCTAAACCCTAAATCCTAAATGGTTGGGTGCTCCTGGAGTGGAGCAGGAAGGGGTGGGAACTCAAAACTGCTTCTGTACTCTGGGTTTGGGATCAAGGGATTGGGGTCTATAGGGCTTAGGGTTTAC
>BGNK01003401.1:4672-72143 GCA_003297005.1 Symbiodinium sp. clade A Y106 | reverse complement strand
GCGTGGCTAGCTGCCCTATAGTGATCATCACGTTTCGGCGCCAGGCTCCACCGCAAGGTTTGCTCCATGGCATAGATGCTACCACCTCCATAAATATGAGTCCCGCTGCTGGGACACAGTTCAGCCGGAGTGCTTGCTATTAGGAATACTACTACTACTACTACTACTACTACTACTACTACTACTACTACTACTGCTACTACTACTACTACTACTACTACTACTACTACGACTACTACGACTACTACGACTACTACTACTACTGCTGCTACTACTACTACTACCACCAACGACCGCGACGGCTAGAACTTATTGCTAATGCGTACGAATGCTGATATGCCTGCTGCTGCAGCTGCCTTGTTGCTGTCCACTGCTAGCAACAGCAGGAGCCGTCGTAATCATCGTAGCAGTTATAGTAAACCCAGCAACGAAAGCCCTTGACAAGAGCTCCAACAGGCAAGGACGGCTTGCTGTTGTGTTGGCGCACTGGGCGTCCGGAGCAAGGCCTGGCTTTGCTGTGCAGTGCTGCACCGGGATCGCGGTCTTTGTCATAGTAGCGTGCACATTATATATCTTGAAGATCATGTTTGTGAGTTTCTGCGTGCAGATGCTTGCAAGGCGAAATCATTGCCGTGGATGATTAGAACAGGCCCGAATCGGCTCTATGTTTCGACACTGCGACACGGCTGTGTGACCGGATTGGTGGCGTGCAGATATTCCGAGTTTCACCAGCATCTGGCTCGGGCGCGGACAGATTCGGTGGTGTTTTGTGAGCTGGCTCCTGCCCGTGTACAGTGGAGCCAACGAAGTGTGTCAAAGAGAATAATTATCGACTTGAGCAATAGAACTTAAAATCATCAATGATCGAGATCAAAGAAGATGAATTGGCCCACGAAATGACTATGAACACAAACACATTATTCTGCGATGGTTCTATAATTCTTTCCATCCATCTCTCATATGCGGAAGCTATAGCACCCTTGCACGCGAACTCAAAGTAGTTCTGTGCCAATGGCTAGTACTCTAAGCAAGCCCTCACTGCAACAATAGACTAGTAGTGGTGTTACGGGTGATCTTCATTATAAGTTAAATGTTCGGGTTGTTAAAATTGCATTTTATTATTTTTGTTTTAGTTTGAAGGACCCGATCCGAAGCAATATTAGAGATTAAATCGGGAGCAAACGAATGGCATCTTGAACTGACATGTTGCTAATCACGAAAGGAGTCTAGCGTTGCTTTCGTGTCTATCTATGTTAGTAGTGACGGTCGGATCCGCGCCGACTACGACAATTCCTTGATAGCTCCTTCCCTCGCTCTCTCTCTCCCTCTCTCTCTCACTCTCTCTCTCTCTCTCTTTGTTCTTCCCCGGCGCATGAGGGGCGGTTAAAACCCTCGGCCTTGTAGGCCCCCCCGATGTTTGTGGGGCTTTGGATGGGGCGTGAAAGCTGAAATGTTGAACTACTCCCGCGCATATTTCACAGTTTCGAAACATGACAAGGAAGATCATCATTGTATACGACCCCAGAGCAAGGGTACTAAGTCATTACTAGAGCAGGGCCGCCCCCCCTCGCAACATAAACATGATGCACGAACTATCGGCGCCATGCGAAAGACACTTCGAGTGCAGGATATGCTGCAAAAACCTATATAAACGGCCTGTCGGCTCTGGCGCGTTTATGTTAACGTCGGAGCCAACAACAACAGCAGCAACAACAACACTACCACCAACATCAACAACAACATCGACAGCATCAACCAACAGCATCAGCAACAAGCAACAACAACAGCCTCAATAACAAGAGCGACCACTACAACTGCAGCTGCGCCAACACTAACGACGACAACCGCAGTAGCAGCACCGTCACCGCAACGAATCGATGACAGGCCTTTCGAATATAGTATATAGATGTATATAGGAAACGCCGTAAAAAAAAATAATGCAAACGACATATCGGTCTTATGTATGTACATTATATCGGAGCTAACAACAATAACAGCGGCAATAACAACAATAGGAATAAAATAATAATAATGATAACAACAACAAGAACAACATTAACAACAACCATAACGACAACAATTACCATTACAACAACGGCTGAACTCTTAACGAAAACTCAACGGCAGCGAATTTCGAGTCTAGCAAACCCTATAGGAATTGATATCACGAAAGCTAGCGTAGCTAGTCTTTCGTTTCTATCTATGATAGTAGTGGAACCGGAATCTGTCAAAAATCTAGTTCAAACTTGGATACATCAGGAGAACCCCCCCCCCNCCCGCCCCCCTTCCTGACATCAGGAAACGCACGCACGAAACATCGGCCACACCGATGCGAAAGGCACTTCGAGTGCAGGATGTGCTGTAAAATCCAATACAAACGCCATGTCGGTCTTCGCGCGTTTATGTCAATGTCGGAACCAACAACAACATTAACAGCAGCAGCCGCAACAGCAACAACAACGGCAACACCAACAACAGCAGCAACAACATCAGCAGCAACAATATCAGCATCAACAACAGCAACAACAACAACGACAGCAATATCACCAACAACAACAGCAACAACAACTACAACATCAACAGCAACCGACAACAACGTTGTTATTATTAGAGAGAGGGAGAGGGAGAGAGAGAGAGAGAGAGAATTGACGCTTTTGCTATAAAGAGAGAAGAGCAGAGAGAGGAGAGAGACGAAAGAGGAGAGAACAGAGAAAAGAGAAGAGAGAGATAAGAAGAATATAGAGAATAGAGAGAATAGAGAAACGGGAGAAAAAAGAGAAAAGAGAGGGGGAGAGAGCGAGAGAGGAGAAGAAAACAAGGAGAAGAAAGAGCAAGAGAGAAAAAGAGAGAGAGACCGCCGATTGTTATATAGATTTCGTACACTCCGTCGCAAGGGTTAGGGGTAGGATAGGGCAAGGGTTAGGAAGGTATAGGTAAAAAGAGGACAAGGGTAGGGTAGGGAGGAAGGGAAGGGGGGGGCGCATCGAATAGGCCTCGTAAATTCAAACCCCACGTTGAGCCCGTAGACCCCGCAAACTCTCCCGCAACCCCGAAAGAGATGGATGATCGTGCGTATCAAAGAACACCGATAGCAACCCCGACGGCATTAAACATAACGACAACAATAAGAATATCGGTACAAGTAATGAGTGGTAACGATAGCAACAGTAGCGGTGCAAAATACCGAGCCAATAACAAATCCTGTCTTCCGTGCCTTATACTCACTCTTTCTTTCTTCTCTGGCTCAACCTAGCTTACAGACCCCGCAGACGCGTCTTGGTATCGAACAAAACGTATTCGCCCAGCCAGTTTTCGTTCCCGCGGCCCGTCAAGTACGCTCCCACAGCCGCAAATAACGACGGCACTCGATACGAACGGCACTACGAGCTACGATAGTAGTAGAATCCTTAGTAGAAGGGGGATCTATCAAAAATCCGGTTCGAACCTGAAAAAATAGGAGAATCCCTGACCCCTCCCCCCCGCCCCTCTTCCTGATTATTAGGAAACTCCGCCCCCCCCGCTGATTCACACACCCCGTCCCACCCCCCCGCCACCCCCCATCCCCACTCACGTACGAAACATCGGCCACACCGATGCAAAAGGCACTTCNCCCCGTCCCACCCCCCCGCCACCCCCCACCCCCACTCACGTACGAAACATCGGCCACACCGATGCAAAAGGCACTTCGAGTGCAGGATGTACTGTAAAAAACAATACAAACGGCATATCGGTCTTCGCGCATTTGCGTCAATATCGGAGCCAACAGCAACAACACCACCAACAACAACATCAACAGCATCAACATCAGCATCAGCAGTAGCAACAGCAACAACAACAGCAACAACAACAATATTATCAACAATATCAACAACAACCGACAACAACGTTATTATTAATAGGGAGACAAGGAGACAGAGAGAGAGAGAGAGAAGGAGAGAGGGAGGGAGGGAGAAGAGGCAAAGAAGAGAGGAGATTAGGAGGGAGAGAGAGATAGATAGAGAGAATACGAGGGAGGGAGGGAAAGAAGAGGAGAGAAAGAAGAATGCCGGAGATTAAGAGGAAAAGAGAAGATAGAGAGGCAAAAAAAAATATATCGATAGAGAAGAAAGAAAAGATAAGAAGAAAATAAGAGAGAGAGATTTCTGATTATATAATATATAGATTTTATATTTTCAACTATAAGGTATAGGGATAGCTTTGCACAAGGAATATGTTCGTATAAGATAAGAAAATAAGAAATAAGAACCATCGAATCGATTTCATAAACCGCATAGATTCAAATTCTATGTAGAGATCTCTTGAATTATAGATCTCGTAATTTCTCTCGTAGGCTTAGAAAGAGATAAAGATGATTATAATTTATCAAATACTAATGATAATAATTTAGATAATTAATCGCAACGATATAATTGATAACGATAAAAATAATGATAATTCAAAATATCGCGTCAATAATTAATCTGATCTTCCATATTTCATATTCATTCTTTATTTCTTTCGTGGCTCAATTTAGCTTGGAGATATATTTTGGTACTTAAAAAAATTTGACTCGATTAACTAGCTTTCATTCCCCGCGACTCTGCCTTTAGAGAACGAAATTTATCTATTTCGAGATATTGGAGCGAATGGAGGCAAAAGATTTCATAAATATCGAAATCATAGGGGAGGAAATAGATTCTATTCATCTCTTATATATTTTAAAAAATTTAAGAAAAAAAATTGAAAATTCGGTATATAAAATTAGAAAAAATAAGAATATAGATGAAAAATAATTTTCTGCGATTCGATCAAGATATTTTTTCTTTTCTGAATAAATTATATGAATATTACTAAATTCATAATATCAAATCTAATATATTTACTATATCTAAAATAGTATAGTTTCAATCTGTAGTCTTATAGTGGGAATTTTAAGATTTATTTTAATTCTATATTTTTGTTCTATGAGATCTTTATATTATGAGTAAAAGCTAATCTATTCTTTGAATTGGTCTTAGCGCGCTCTTCTATATCTTTCGTATCTGGATATCTTTGTGTTTGGATATATAATTGATTTTTAATCGGGCTCGCATTAAGGGATCAAAAAGGATTTGAGGTAAGAGATTTCATAGATTGGATAAATAAAGAATTTATTGATTTCCAAAAATTTTGAAATCATATAAGGAAGAAAGAGATATATGATTGATATTATCTTTGGCCCGTTGCTAAAAATAGTGGGTCCATTCTAGTATAATATATATGTTCAAGAATAAGAAAAATATATTTTTCTATTCTAATGATAAAATATTCTTGATCAATTGGAAAAAAATGAATTTTATATTATTTTCTATTGATTATCTCGAATATAAATCTATCTTAGAGATCTTATCGATGAGAATTTTATTCTATAGAAAAAAATATATTAGAATATATTTTATTACGGGGGGGGAAATATTTCTCGTATGGCAATCTATTATATCTCATGATCTTCCGCACTAAAATTTTCGATAATTTCTTGAATGAGAAATATTTCTTAATCAGATCCAAAATTTCTCATAAACTTTAGAATATTTCAATTCAAAATTTCGAATAGGATATTATAATATAAGATTTAAATTATATAAATATGAAACTTCTTTAAAATTTTAGAATAGAAAATTTACTTTTTCATTTCAAAACTTTCGCAAATTTTGGAAGATATTATGATGGAATTCCAATAAAATATCATCGTTAGCCCGAATATATCGTATAATCAACTCGGAGGTGTCGAATCTTATAATATAAAGAGCGTGATGGCGATACAATTTTCATTATTAATCATAGAATGGAAATTTGAATATGTCGTCTTTCTTCTCTTATCTTTCTTCTCTATTCTCTATATTCTTATCTCTCTGTTCTCTCCTATTCTTTTTCTTCTTCTCTCTTCTCTGTTCTCTTTTCTCTTCTCTCTTCTCTCGTCTTTTAATTCTCTTCTCTCTTCTCTCTTCTCTCTTCTCTCTTCTCTCTTCTCTCTCCTCTCTTCTCTCTCCTCTCTCCTCTCTCCTCTCTCCTCTCTCCTCTCCTGTCTCTCTTCTCTCCCTCTCTCTCTTCTCTTTTCTCATTTCTCTCTTCTCTCTCCTTTCTTCTCTCTTCTCATGTCTCTCTTCTCTCCTCTCTCTTCCTTCCTTCCCTCGCTCGTTCGCTCGTTCGCTCGCTCGCTCGCTCGCTCTCTCTCTCTCTCTCTCCCTCTCTCCCTCTCTCTAAAAGCAACAACGCTGTTGTCGGTTGCTGTTCATGTTGATGTTGTTGTTGTCGTTGTTGCTGTTGCTGTTGTTGTTGTTGCTGTTGTTGTGGTATCGTTATTGTTGCTGTTGTTGTGATTGCTGCTGTTGTTGCTGACTCCGACGTTGATGTAAATGCACGAAATCGGATATATCATTTGAATGGGTTTTTATAGCTCATCCTGCACTCGACATGTCTTTCGCATCGGTGTGGCCGATGTTTCGTATGTGCGTTGGGTGTGGGGGGTGGCGGGGGGTATTCATATAGAATTTAGTGTTTAGCGGTGTAGAGTTGAGGGTTTAGGGTTTTGCTCTCGTTGTGATTTCGAATCATTCCAGGCCTCGGGCCAACACTGCTTCAACAATGGCATTGGCACTTATTGTCATCATTCGTGTCCTGCCCACGATGTGGGTGTGTGTGTATATACAGCACACTCATGTATACATGTACACTTATGTGCGTAGGCAAAAATAGGTACTGGCATACAAACATACAGTTACATCTACATATGCCTATCTACATATATATATATATATATATATATATATGGGCATGTGTACATATATATATATACATATGTGCGTGTTACATACACAAAGATATGTACATAGGTAACATAAGTTGCTCCCCTGCCTTATCTTCGGGAAGTTTACAGTCTGCCCCTGGAGCATAGTCCTGATCCCTAGGCGTCCCTTCTCCGGTGCACGTTGCGTTTTTTTATCGCGTCTGTTGTTGGGAAGCTCAGATACTCGCCCATAAGGGGAGGAACTATTGTTTCGTAAGGTTTACTATAGGGGCCTAAATAGTTACCAATACTATTTGGGGGGTTCCTTCTTATAAGTATAGTATCATGGGCCCCAAAACCCTATTCTAGTTATTAAGGCCCCTGGGGACTTTAGGGCTGATGGTTTGCACCGAAGACAGGCTTTAGGGATGTTTGGGGGTTAAAGTACTATAGAGGCACATGGGTTCAGATTCGTTTTGCTTCGTAGGTTGAGTGCGATGATTCGTCTTGATCTTGGTTGTGGGCACATTAACGATGCTCATTTCAATCAGCCTCTAAGAGCCTTTCATGCAGCGTGCGCTGAATGTCAGGTCTTGAGCACCCACTATCTCCCGAAAGAATGCCGAAGCCACCGAGTATTTGACACCACCAAGTTCCGCGGGAGTGGATTTCTTCCACCGTCGACGGAGTTCTTTCTGGTTTGCCAAAGGTTGGGTTTCTGACTGTGCCTGCATGCCTGCATCAGAAAGCGTGAAAAAGGACCTTTGTCGTTTCTTTGAGAGCCCTGGAACCTTCTCTTGGGCAGCTGCTCCAGCACACGACGCAGGTGTATGGTATGGTGAACTCGATGTCGTGACACTGCTTGTATGCACAGCATCTTGCTCTTCAGCGAACATGCCAAGAGACTTCTGTCAGGGAGGCTTGGGAAATGCTGGCCCCGTAAGCCTTAACACCCCAACCCTCCGAACAGTATAAAGGAGTTTCCGAAAATTAGGGGTACCGGGGTCCTTGTAATAAGGATCCTACTATTTAGGGTACTATATTAGGGTCCCCTATTTTCGGAAACTCCCATACCTCGTGTCAGCGTGATGTCAACAATTACACCTTGCGAGTGCAGGTCGCTCGAGTCCAAAACCTACATCCCTAAACCCTATACACTACAATCTTAACTCTAAACCTAAACCCCAGGCGCTAGGACCCTAGGATCGACGGCTCAAGGTTTGTGGTAGCAGGTGCTTCTCAGCTACACAGGAGTTGTTCAAAAGACTTTCGGATATCAGACCTTATCGATATTCTTCGGTGAGTACAAGAACATACCGGGGCCCGTGGAAGAGAATTCCGGAATCCTTGATTGTTAGATCTTCCCCGCACAACACTAAGACTGGGTTCTCGTTAAGGGATTGAATATAAGTTACCATAATAATTCTAAGTATGGGAAGGTGCCCCAAATCCCTATTTCAATTATTAAGGCCCCTATATCACAGTACCCTCATAGTAACCCTTATGATAAGACCCTTTTAAAGGATCCCTTTAAAGGAACCCTAAACCCCTATATTCATCTGAAGGCCTATAGCCTCTTATGCAACGGTTCTTTCCTTGCTTGCCAGGCCTCGTCGGGCCCGAAAGTTGCGGCAAAAGCCAGGACTTGCCACTTTGGGGGCTGGGGTGACAGGGGGAGGGTTAGGGTATATAGGGTTTACCGGCTCAGGGTTTCAACGATTGCATGTGCAAGTCTGTGCAAGAAGGTGTTGACGATTTGGGGTTTGGGTTGAGGGATTTGGTGTTTCAGGGTTTATTTCGAGCTGAGGGCTATTTTCGGGCTTTTAAGAGTATTAGGGCTTTTTGGCATAATTCAGGAATGTAGGGGTTGAGGGTTTAGGGGTTCTTCAGATTCCGGTCTTACTGTATGCATCTTTGGGGCTTTTGGGTCTGGGGGTTCCGTTCCGCTTGGCGTCAGATTGCTGGGGTTCTCGGGTTTCCCAAAAGGATACCGGGTTCAGGGGTGTAGGTTGGGTACTGCTCCAACTCAGTAACAGGTGAATAAGATTCATAATATAGATGTATTAGGACCTTAATAGTATCCCTATTATAGACTGTTAGTGTGTGGGGGCAGTACCCAAGGTGTAGGTTTGGTACGGGTGTAGATACAAGGCTTTGGTTTATGAGGAAGAGCTTCGTCGTGATGTGTTTCTTGGGTTCAAGGGTTTAGCAGCGATTGTTGCTTGCATCTTTATCCACTTTTCGTCACAATAACAAGAGCCCGTGCAGGACCCGCTTCAAAGCAATTGTGTATCAGTTCTTAGCACATCCAAGCCCTAAACTGAACTCTACGCCCTCAACCCCGAAACGCTTTAACTGCCCGCTACACCCCAACCCTCAACTCACGAAACGTAAACTTACAAAACACCCAGAACAAAATCCTAGAGCACCCTTGAAGGCTTAACAAGTCCCCGAACCCCAAGCAACATGAGCGCAGGTCCCTTGAAGGCTTAAAAGCCCATACCCTGAGGCTTTAAGGGTTTAGGGTTTAGGGTTTTGGATTTATAGCTAGGCTTGAGTCCAGTAGCAAAAAGGGCTTAGAGTTTAGGGTTTAATTGGAAACCTAAAGCCTAAACCCTAAGCCCCCTCCCCTCACAAAACCCGACCCCTACCCCACCCCTACCCCTACCCCTACCCCCTACCTCAAGGGTTTTGGGACCCTGAGGAGCCTGCGCCTCGATTCCATGCCCAAGGCAGCATCGTGGCTCGGCGATGGCCTTTGGGGCGGGGCAGTGGTGGATAGGAAGTACTTCGGCTTAGGGTTTAGAGGGGATGTCGGAAGTACTTCGCTTTAGGGTTTAGAGATGTTGAGAGGGTATTTGGGTCAGGTTTGTTTGGGGTTGAGGTTTAGGGTTTCGCTTGTGCTTTGCATCCATCCCTGGCTGTAGGCTGGCAGGTATAGTATGGTATAGTCAGATCACACTATAATACTATAAGCACCCGATAGTTACTCACTTGGGTAATGTAGCAACCTGATCAAGAAACCCTGCCCCTACAACTCCAATCTATTCGTTCTCATAAAACGAGTTTCTACTAAGGATTGCAGCCCTTCTTGATCAGGTTCCTATACGAGGTATTTCACACCTATACGTTGTACATACATCCATATATATATATATATACATACATATGTATGTATGTATGTATGTAGTTACAGAGAGAGAGAGAGAGAGAGAAAGAGAGAAGCGCTTCCTTCAAGGAAGCGGGCCGAAGCTTGGAAGGACTTCCAGATGCCGATCAGGCGCCTCTGAGGGTTCAACGCGAAGGCGGAGTCACAGTTACCCAAAAAACAGGGGTCTATAGGAATTAATGAGTTACAAAAAAAGGGGTCTTTAGGAAATAATGGAGTTACCAAAAAAGGGTCTATAGGAAATATGGGGAATAATATTGGGGAAAAATAAGTTTAAAAAAAAGGAGAGAATGTGGTTTCCTTTTTATGGTAACTTGAATTATGTTCTGTAGCAAGACCCCATAAGATGCAAGCATACCTGCCTGCTGATTGTCTCGTCTGACAGTACCTGCAGCCGACTGCTTAATAAGCTCGCCTGTCGGATACTTCTGGTTATACCCAAAGCCCAACAGCGATGAGCCTGGGGTTGTGGAAATGACAATTGCTGTTGCAATGGCCACACCTAAACCCTACTTTGCTCTCAACATGACTGAATCCCAATCTGTAAACATCCCGAGTCTCCCCAAGCCGTGCGGGAGCTATTTAGATCATCCCGAGACAAAAATCACCTCAAAACATTAAGTCCCAGTGCTTGTCGCGTCCCCCAACCTGGAATACCTCGACATCCCTGACCCTGCACATCCTTGGAAAGCCAAGACATAGTCCGCACCCTATCCGAGAGCTATGGACCTGAACCCTATCTCCCAACGCCCTAAAACGCCGTAAACTCTAAAAATATCCCCTATATGGAACTACCCTAGACCTTAGCCCCTGTACCTCTAAGCCCTGGGATGCCGCGTAGAGGCACACTTTTGTGCACTTTGACAACCCGGAGAAGCTGGCTTTGTTCGAACGGTTGGCCGGCAGAGCCAGCTTCCTCTCTGCAAGTTGGGCTTGGGGGGTTTAGGGGTTGGGGGGATGCGTGCACCCTCAAAAAAGGTTGATCCTGAGCGCCCGGGGGTTTCTTTGGAAGCTTCCTGCGTTCAGGGGTGTCGAGGTTTAGGGGTTAGGGTTGTGTTAGTGTTAGAAGGTCCAACGAAGGCTTGTGTGTGTTAGGGTGCTTTAAACCTCATCCACATGTACAAGGCTTTCGGGGATCTTGTGAGGGACCTTAGAGAGTTGTCTGCAGGTTCTTGTAGGATGACCTTTAATTATCGTGACCACAGCATGCAGGCATGTTTACATATACACATAGACATACAAATTCGCATACATACATATGTACGTACATGCATACCACCAGGGCTTCGTTACGATGATAACTTTATTTACGTTCCCTAGCGATAGAGTTTTGGGATGGCAAGGGCACAAGCCTAGATCGATCTGCGGGTGCAAGACAAACCCCAAGACTACTGAAGAACAGAATCGATGGGGGTGAAAAGAGCAGAGTTCTTGCACCAACAGCTCCATAAACGTGACCTTACCGTAATATCACCAAGTTTACGATCTCGAAGGTTGTCTATGACCCCCCCCCCCCCAGAGTGCCACGTGGTCACTTCTAGTCGTCTAACCCCCCCCTCCACATGACTCCCCATCCACACAACAAGGGACCCCAGTGGAAGTTGCGGAAAACCGACAAACCCCATCGACAGGACCAAGTTCTCCAGTAGCATCTTGGGACAGCCTCAAAACAAATACCAGGCCCTAAACCGGAATAGCGCAGAGAGAGAGAGAGAGAGAAACCGGCTTACCGGAATAGCCCCAAACTACCAGAGAACCCTGAGAGGGGGAGTTTCAACCCCGAGGTCCCCAGCTTCACTCCCTGGTACGTAGTAGGGAATGGGGGAATGGATCTGTATAGTAGTCCCTGTATAATCCCCAATAGTCGTCCCCGTAACCCATCCCCCCAAATCCCTATCATGAAGCCCTAGCAGGCCAGAAAAGGCCTCCCTACAACACCGTTATGTATCTGCAAAGCATTGATGAAACGTAAAGAAACACCGCAAAATCTTCCTATCTGCTTAACCCTAGGACTCTGTGGAGCCTTGCCTGCTGCGTGTGAGCATCGAAACTGCCTAGACCCTAAACACCTCCAAACCCTGAACTCTGAGCCCTAACCCCCTTACAGAACCCCCATACTACATCCTTATAATAGCCCTTATAGTAGCCCTTATAGTAACCCCTTTAAAGGAACCATTGAAACACCGAAAGTATTTACAAAGAAGCAATTTCGAAGGTCCCGGCCAGGCGAGCCAGGGGGATGAAGGCTGCAGTCAGCTGCAACTGCTCTGCATTAGAGGTTTCGGGTTTAGGGTTTAGGGTTTCGGGGCTTGGGTTGAGGCAGTTTAGGATTTAAGGTTAGGGTTTTGGTGTAGGGGTTAAGGACATTTATGTAGAGGTTTCGGGACTTGGGGTTTAGGCCCTTTAGGGTTTTTGGTTTAGGGATTAGGTTCAGGGGTTTGGGACATTTCACGTAGAGGTTTCGGGGCTTGGGGTTTAGGCCCTTTAGGGTATTTGTTGTAGGGTGTAAATTTAGGGGTTTGGGATGTAGGAGTGACATTGAAGGCTTGAAGGATTGGACGTTTTGATGTTTCAGATACGGGCTGTATCTAGGATTCACTGTTTATTGCTTGCTTGGTGCAAGCTAGCACTCGATGCAAAGCATATGCTTCAGTCCATATCCCCGTTGACGTAGCTCCTTGAAAGGAACCCAGATGAAGACCATAAGATCTGCGACAGGCGATTGCGTGCATGCTTATTCCATGAAACCGGGGTTGCCGAACAGCGTCACTTCTGAAGGAGCATTCGCAAGTCAGGGCAGCCACCACTTCACTTCAGCATTCACCATTGGGAGAACTGAGTTGTACGAGTACAGAAAGACCCGGGCATATAGAACGTTATAAAATAGGAACCTGATTAGGAAACCCTGGATCTTTAGTATGAGTTCTCTATATACATCCAAATATTTTGAAGTTATAGGGCCAGGGTTCCTTAATCAGGTTCCTACATTATACCTGTTTTGCAGAGCCCCAACCCCGAAAACCCAAGAACCGTGGGTGGAGCCAAGGGCTCACAGCTCCTCGTCCCCGGCGCTCCTGGGGAGCCACGAGGACAGCACGCCTCTCCACAAGGGCTTAGGGTTCAGGGATTAGGTCACGGAAGGCTCTGCTACGAGTTTCCGGCATACACTGCAAGTCCGTGCTCAAAAAGGGATTAAGGTTTATAGGGATTAGGGTTTAGGGATTCGGGTTTAGGGATTAGGGTTTAGGGATTAGGGTTTAGGGTTTAGGGATTAGGGTTTAGGGTTTAGGGATTAGGGTTTAGGGGTTAGGGTTTAGGGTTTAGGGTTCTGGGGAGCCACGAGGACAGCACGCCTCTCCACAACCTGGAGCAAGATCAGCCCATCGGCTCGGTGGAGTTTCAAGTAATATAGGGGCGTAAATATTTACCTATACTATTTTGAGGGTTCCTTATTATGACTATAGTATAATGGGCTCTAAAACCCTAGTCTAATTTGAAATCAAGCCTGTGTAAATAGGGGGAGTTGAAGCCCTACTGCGATAGTTTAGGGTTTTTTGTTGGATGTTTGTCGTATTCGCGGGGGGCGTAGGTGTGAGGATCAGCTGCTTGCTTTGCAAGGTTCGGGATTTCAGGGCAGAGAGGTTGCGGGTTCAAGGGCACGGGACTTGACGGATCAGCCTTGTCAGTTCAAGTGTTGTGTTTTCCAATTCTTTATCATGCGCCGTGGTTTAGAGTTTCAGCTATCAGCCACACGGTTTTGGATAGGTTTCATGAGGACTTTAGCACTCCGGGGGTTTGGGGTTCAGTGATTCGCTAAACATGAAAGGCTCGTCGGTTCTATGTCAGTGATTTCGTTCTGTGTCTGGCCTTGTTCAGAGAACAGGTGCGACAAGTCCAGGCGGGATTCACGCAAGCCTGTGCAAAAAGGGATTCGCTTAAAAAGTAGATCTCTAGAAGAAATGCCTTTGAATTTGCAGTTTGTATGTGGGCCCCCCGTCTGATAGGATGCTGCCATGTCAGTACGGAACCAATGCTAGCTAGCCTTTGACATCGTTCCTTTACAGTCTCAGATTAGGGCTTAGATTGTAGGTAATCTCAACAGTAGTCTGGTACTCTGTACTTCGATTCCGTGTTCGGTCCTTCTCACATCCTGCCAAGCCTGGTGCATCTCTAGCGACCCTGAACTTCTGTAGACCGTCGTTCGGGATTCGAACTCGTTTCCGGTGCCGAGTTGCCGATCCGGGCCCTGCTTGACAGGGGTTGGGGCGGTTTTAGTTCATATGCTTCTGACATCGCTCCGTACCTGTGGCCGAAAAGGACAAGGTTACACGATTACAGTGGATACCGTCGAATACATAGACTGATGCAAAGAAGCTGGAGCTCGAAAGGCTCAACCTAAAATCTCACCAACCCCAGTCTCAAACAAAAAACGGTACATAGCATCGACTTTTCTGTGCCCATCCTTCAAGTCTGCACCGAGGCTCAGTACCTCGTCCGCCCCCGCATGTGTGAAGCAGTCTCGACGAGAGCAGCCGCGCCAGTTAACAGAGGCCGAATTGCGGCATGAGCATCCCGGCGGCAAAAGCGTGGGCTGCGGATTTCTGATTTGAAGAGGTGGTCATCGCAAGAGGGGTTTAGAAGCCGGCTTTGTCTCCCGCTTGTCCGTGCAAGAAGCAATTGCTGGTAGCACTTTGCAAGCCTGAAGCCCTCTCTTTCGTGCAGGCCAAGACTGCCGGGGCATGTTGAGAGTCAGAGGTTTGACCTAAGTAACCAAAGAGCGAACCAGCCACCTACCCTGCCGCAACGGTACCCCACCCGGACCCGGCAAGCCAAAGACAAGAGCTCAATGACCTTCATCCGAGGCGTGGTGAGTGTCGCCAAGCGCTGAGTGCTTCCGTTGGGTTTTGGACTGCCGCTGACAAGTTAGATGAGGTTCGGATTCCCTCAAGCTAGGGCTTATGAGGTTTAGGGTCTCGGCTCCTGAAAGTTAGGGTTACAGGGTTTAATGGGTTTAGCGTTTAGGTTCCTTGGAGTTAGGGTAGGGCTGTCATGGTCTGAAGGTACTGGTGATTCTGTCTCGCACAGCCAGATCCCTGCAATATCAGAGCGTGAGTTCAATGATCATTCGCAGTGACCCATGCTGGCATTTTCCAGCAGCAGCAAGGGCAGAGGAGCATCACACAGCCTTTGAGAAGATAAGGGACGCTAATTTAGAGCCTATAGTTAACCGGATCCTTATGATGAGCACACTTATCATGCTAAAAGGATTGGAGCAAAACATGCGTTCCCCGCTTCAGGCTTCAATGTCGAGTTGAATTAAGGGGTCTTCATTATGAGGGCCCTCAGATACAGCACCTGCAAAAAATGAGAAGCCCGGAAGGCAAACCCCCCCCTGGGCCGGCAGCTGACAAAGAGTAGAAGTGTTGCAGGTGAGGGCAGCAAGTAGGAAAGGGGCGGCCCTTGCTTTACAAAAGTTTAAGTACTGTACAATAAGGCACCCTGGTAAGACTGTTTGTCGGCTTCGTTGTTATTCAGACAGCAGAGAATCGCTCTGGACATGCAGGCAAAGACACAGACAGACTCCAGCACTCCCTCCCCCTCTCACCAGGCACAGCTTGGGCATTCTTGTGCGCAGTTTGTATCAGAAGAATCTGCACAGTCAGTCTCAAGCCGGCGAGCATGTCAAGACTCGGGATGGGATGCCTGGGCCAAGGCCCCTGCGCATACTTTTTTTACAAGCTTCCTGGCTGAAGAGTCCACGCAGATCTCGGTCTAGGTACTCTTCAAGTTTCAGGTTTAGGAAGTTTAGGATTTCAGTCTGGGGTCTAGGGTTTAGGGTTTCAGTCTTGTATCCCAGCTCGTGGGAGAGTCAGAGTGAGCAATTTGGTGTAGATGCGGGGGGGGGGGGTCGGGCAAGATGCACAGCGGGCTTTCATGTTCCAACCTGAGAGCTTCGAAGACGCGGGAGCTGTAGAACCGGAAATCCATATCGGCTCAAGTGTTTTTTTCAAGAGTTCCCGGACGTTGCGCAAGTGTGTGCCTTGTTTAGAGCCAAGCTCGGCAGATCGAGAAACAGCCGGAGGCTGTGGAAACTCTTTGCCTGAGAGTTTGCGCCCTTTGAGTGTTTGGGTGCGGACGGCGGACGATTTGTCAGACAATATGCTGCGCGACGTCAAGCCTCCGCAGCGCATCCTTGAGCCTTGCGAGACTCTAGCTATGGACCCAAAACCGCAGCTCAGCCTTTTGGTGCCTTCTCCCAGAAAGCCGGACGACCAGCTTTCCGTGCCCGACGACGTCCCGTCTTTCGAGCAGAAGTTTTCAAGTGACCCTTCAGATGGCCCAGATGTTGCGGAGGTGGAGATGGAGTGGGAGTCGCAGAAGGCAAAGAGTGCTCGGCCCTCCTTCCATCAGTGGGAGGTAGACCCGAGCAGGCCAAAAAGCGCGAGCAGCCCTCCTGATCGCTATATGCACGAACTCCATGTGCAGGAGATCAAGGGATTTCTCAAGGATGTCACCAAGAGACCGGAACTGTTGAATGTGAAAGTCATTATCAAGCGCTGCCGACAGGAAGCCAAGCAGCAGCAGCAGCAGTACCAACAGCAGTCCGCATCGCTGACGGAGATGAGGGAGCATTCCGCACCGTCAGCGCCACCAACGGCACACAGCTGGCCTCTTTCAGCGTTTGGTAGTAAGCACAAGAAGACAACCTGATAAGGATCAGGGCGTCCAATGCGAAGACTTTGAGGATTCTTGGGCCGATCGTGCCCACTTTTATGCCGCCCGAAAGTGCGTAGACCGATTTCCATGAGCCTGCTCCCGGACAGCTGTACCCGACACACGAAGCCCAACCCGAAGCCGACATCTTAGGCTTCCGCCCTCAAGC
Organism: Symbiodinium sp. clade A Y106; assembly: GCA_003297005.1. NCBI lineage: Eukaryota > Dinophyceae > Suessiales > Symbiodiniaceae > Symbiodinium > Symbiodinium sp. clade A. Next base: position 55,346 of record BGNK01003401.1, on the reverse strand, counting down.
CTTGGCAATGAAATGCTGCTTTCCGGAAACATGGCGGGCTGTGGTTTACCCAGATCCAGGGCCAGCTAGACTGGTTTCGGGGGTTCAGGATGTGACAACTTAGGGGTTCATAGGGTTTGGGGCTCAGCCGCCACCTCGATGTTTGCAAGCCAGGAAACACGGCTGGCCACTGGTCAAGTCTACGGAGACAAGCGAAATAGCTACTCCAGAGGGGTGTCCTGAATCGAGTATACCTTGGGCCGAAAGTGTAGGCTGCTTCGACTTGTGATGCTTCCCTCCGCCGGCGTGCTCGGACGGATGGCGCCAGATTCCAATTCGAGCTGATGCTTCTTGTTGCCCTGTACGCATTCTTCCGTAAGGCTCCAAGTACAGGGCTACTTGGAGCCCCAGGGTCAGCAGGTGCAGCCATTGAAGCATGTTTGGATTTCAGTGTACAGTGTATGAAGCAAGACGTCTTGCAAGCATCTTCCAAACAGTGTCTTCCCACACCCTAGGCTAGACTCTTCGAGCCCTAACCCCGAAGAGTGCTATATTTAGAGAGGGGCCCTTATGATGACGATACATGAGGATCCTGTTGTTTAGACCCCTATCCTACATGTGTGACGAGACACGGGTGCATGAGATAGAGCGCACCCAGGAGCTCACATCCTCACAGCTTTGCTTGTCACAGCAAGGATTACTTGGCATGCTTGATCACCAAAGGCTACTCCCACTCCATCCATCCATCCATCCATCACCCGTTTGTTGCGAGCTAGCTAGCCAGGTATATGCATACATGCACACATACACGCATACATACCTACATACATACATACATAGTTAGATACATACATAGAAAGACAGAGAGACAGCCACAGACAGACCCAGACAGATACAGAGACATACACAGACAGACAGAGACAGACCAACTAACTGACAGACTGACAAACAGACAGACACGCAGACAGGCACACAGCCAGCCAGCCAAGCAGGCAGGCAGCTAGCCAGCCAGACAGAGAGACATGCATACACACACATACACACACACATACACACACATACACACACACACACACATACGCACACATACGCACACACGCACACAGAAAACTACACACGCTTGCACAAATATCTTTACTTCATATTCATAATATACCTATATGTATACTTATATGTAGAGAGCGGTCGACTGTGGGGCCTGGATTTGGTTTTCGTGGTGTTTTCGGGTTTCAAGGTTAATAGAGTGGAGGAGCTTGTGTTTGTGTGGCTTGTAAAGCCTATACCACAAAGCAAGCATCATAAGTGTTTTTTGGAACGGCCTATTCGAGCTGTGCAAAGTCTCTTCCTTCAAGCGCCACACCGGTGTGTAGGTTGAACACTTCATCTGGGTGTTTGTGCAGCAGATCTTACAAGCAGAAATCTCTGTACATACCGGTGATTTTCAGACTCTCTAAAGAGCGTCTTAGGGTGTGCCACATAAGCTCGACAGTTTCCCTATGCAGCTCTGAACCTCTGGCCTTTAAGACATTGGACTGTTTACCCAAAGCAAGCCTAGCCAACACCTTGTTGGTAACAATATTTGAGAACACCAACGTAGTGATTCAGCCTAATTTGATGTCGAATTGCATTGGGTTAACGAAATATGCATGCACATATAGGCCCTTGTTTTGCAGGCTGGAGCAAAGCAAAGATGTGAGCGGATTCAGCCTATACAAGACTACCAGGGACAAACTGTAAGTGATGAAGAAGTGGCTCTAGTCCTAGACCGGAATCCTACTTGTGTTGATGTTGATGCGATTCTGGCTTCTTCCAATACCAGTGTTCATAAGGTACCCCTTCGAAATAGCCAGTATTTGGATCAACATCTTTTGGACTTATGAAAATGCTGCTCTGGATACCGGGTCGGTTCCAAGCCATAACGGATCGTCCTCCTATAGTTCCTCAAATCGGTATGGTCCAGGCCATTGCACGCTCTCCATCCCTATGTTTAGTTGAAATACTATTCATAAACATCTTGTGGTTGCACTCGAGGAACCTGGACGTATCAGCCGCACGTTGCTGCAGTGCGTTTATCTCTGTATACACAAAAAGACACACGGGCCCGCTTTCTGTTGCGCTTAAGCAACCCATAATATGTTTACAAACAACCCACAAGTTTACAAACAAGGCCCCGTGTTTACAAGCAACCGGTGTAAGTGTTTCACAAAAGGACAAGCAGAATTCACCGCAAATGCCAGTGTTTTCATGAATTTATCCAACCAGGTCTTGGGGTATATGACGTAGAAAAGTGTTGTGACCAGCACATAAGACTTGAGGGTTGGTGTCTATTGGGAATGGCTGCTCGCATCTCGGGCGGATGGTGGATTGGTCGGCCGTTGTACGTTGTAGTGAAAGTGCTGGTGGTGAGGGGAGGGGGGGAGGGGGGGGGGGGGGGGGCGCTTGTTTATAAACAGCGCCTGTGTTTATAAACAGCCCTCGTGTTTATAAACACAGTGAAGGCAAACTGAACAAACACAGTCAACAAGCCACAAACCAACACACCATGACAAGAATCCTCGACAAGGCGACGCAGACATCAAACAATTCAACAAAAGATCCGTGACAGAAGGTTAAGTGGAGCAAGTAAGCATCACGAGCCCGATCCATAGGCCTACGTAACTCCAACAACTCCTTATGCACAAATGCAGGCCCCAGGATTATATCTAACGCACACACATACAGTTTTCTGTAGGGTGGGATCTCCTGTTTTTTGCCGCTCTATCAACGACGTCTCTTTCCTTCAGAACGGAGATGAGTGCAACCTTGGATCCTCGCGGATCCGGCTGCAGGGTTCCCAGCAGAAGACCCGCGGCGCCGGACGGCCGTAGCAGCACTTTCCGTTCTGCATCAATCAGCACTTTCTGCCACAATTTGAACCAACTGTGTATCAAGACACGAGGCACCTGGCTTCTCTTTTTTTGAAAACAGTGTGACTCAGTTTGCTGTCCCTGTACCTGCACCTATATACCTAAACGGCGTAGCGTCATGGGGAATCTTAACTTAGGTACTGCAAAGATTCCTCACCAGGATCAGCAGTCAGCTGAGTTTCACCTGCTGGGACAGGAGACCGCGCAGAGACATCATCANCCTAAACGGCGTAGCGTCATGGGGAATCTTAACTTAGGTACTGCAAAGATTCCTCACCAGGATCAGCAGTCAGCTGAGTTTCACCTGCTGGGACAGGAGACCGCGCAGAGACATCATCAGCAAGAGGATTCAACAGTAAGACATCGAATTCTTTTTGCTCGTCATGGGTAGACTATGAGGCCTCCGGGCACGCACCGCAGACTTCTGGGTCAAGTTATTGCGCCGCAGTCTTCCGTCCACTGCGCAATTGCATTCAGATTTCCCTGCCTGGAGCTCGAGTTCGCAGAACCTGCATAGCAGTTCACCGACTCTTTCGGGCAACGACTGTGTTTCTCAGCACTGAGGTGCTGATTCTGTCAGTAAGNAATTGCATTCAGATTTCCCTGCCTGGAGCTCGAGTTCGCAGAACCTGCATAGCAGTTCACCGACTCTTTCGGGCAACGACTGTGTTTCTCAGCACTGAGGTGCTGATTCTGTCAGTAAGGAGGTCTGGCCGGGATTGGCTGTAGAAAACTGAAACTTACATAGTTGGTTTGCAAATTGCACACACACATATATATATATATAGATGAACTAAACTTACATGAACATACACATGCACATTTGAGGGGCTTTGTAGTTTTGAGACCCGGGTTCCCATGCATCCCGCTCCTCCTTCCCGTCCTTCCGGACCTCTATTCAGCAAAAAGAAGTACATTTTCCTTTGGCTGCAGAGCTGCTTGCGAGGCCGTCACCGAAAACAGCCCCGTCGTAGATCTCGGAGCGCATTCCTGGAGACTAACCCGCGCCCCCCAAACCGTACTGACGATAAGCAAAAAGGCATCACATGCACACACACACACACACTGGCTGGCCGATTGCTTCCACATGCAGGATGAAACAAGAGTGCACCTGGTGTCTAGCATCTACGGCTGCAGTTTGTGACAGACCTCATGGCCCCTCGTTTGTAGTCCTGTGAAATTGCATTGACATTTACCCTAAAATCCTATTCCAATCATCCACGCCTGTCCGTGCATGAGGCCAGCCGTCCGAAATCTGAGTGTCGAAGACCCTGAACCTCAAACCACAGACCCTAAGATGCCAATCCATAGGCTGCGTGTTCGTGTCTGCAGACCAAGCGAGCTTGGTGTTTAAACTGATTTAGGGCTAGGGTTTTGAGCGTATAATCTTTCGGGCTTGCCTTAGTCCAGGTTCTCTGCCTTCAGAAGGGCTTGATATAGGGAAGTATCCATGCATAGGGTTAGGGCTTAGGCTTTAGGATGGTCCACGTCGGTCGTGGAGTGCGGAAAACTGGTTGATCGGAGGACGTGTGCGGAGCTCGTTGCTTCGTCCTTGCTACCGGGCTATGATACAAGAATGCAATCGTATATACTCCGAAACACAAGTCTTGTTCCTCAGGCACCAATGATGACATGCGGAAGGCGAACCGAAACGGTCCTACGATTCCGATCTATGCCTATGCGAAAATATTGACAATTGCCAAAACCTGGATCCTCGATCCCTGTGAGACTTCCCAGACCATGCACACACGAAGCCGACACCTGAAATACTTTGTCCGATAATGTAACTGTAGAGCCCCTTCCCTTGGATTAGACTGTAGTTTATGATGCTGCGAAAAATTGCATCATATCTACTCATTCTCCACCTCCGGCACCCTCTTGGACCCCCACAAGATCCTAGAATCGCTGAGAACTAACCCCTAAACCCCAAACCAAAAGCCCTAAACCAGGAAGGATGGTTGCCGTTTAGGCATGGCTTGTCACGCGGCGGCTATCGAAGATTCCGTGTGCTTTCTCATCGGGAGGGCTTCAGGGATTCGGGTCCTTCGGGCGCAAGAGATTTGGATGAAAGGTCCAAGCTTAGGGCTTAAGACATTGTCCCGTGTTCCGCGCATGTTTGGAGGCAGTCTTGCTTGAAGAAACCGTGCTTCTTTGATTTTGTGTGGTGTTGCGAGTGGTATCTGGGATTCCCTACTGTAGGATTCAAGGTGTAGGTCTAACAACATAAGAATTCTACCTGGCCAGTGTTTTCATTGAAGTTGCCACTTTGATTCGACTTGGATTCTGAGGAACTACGTTACGCGGTGAAGACTACTCACGGTGTTTGTTCCATAGTTTGGCTGAGTGTCGAAAAACAAACTTCCAAAGCAATGCATGGCCGTGTATGTTGGCATTACCCAAGTCCTTTGCTTCAGACAAAACATACGTGGTGCCTGATGTGATTGACCTTCGGATTGGCCCCAGGAAGGATCGTGGAATCCCAGTGTCATGCGCATGGGCGTGCTGATGATACTTAAAAAATTTCCGAGCACCGAAACACAGACCCGAGACCGCCTTCAAGCCTTCGACCCACACAGGTTGCTTTAGAGGCAGTCTGATACCCATGGAAGCAGGTGTAGGTGATAGAAGTTTGGTTGTGGTTTTGTGTGATGCGGTTTTCGCACAGTGTAGTATAGCCTAGTCTGCTCTAGTCAAGTACAGTATAGCATGGTACAGCATAGTAGAGTATGGTACACTACAGATCACTACAGAATAACTTCTAGCCCTATTTCCCCCACCTGCTTCCCTCTCTCGCAACCGAGGCGAGTTTTGTCACCTTTGCCCCAGGGGCGAGGCGAATAGGAGGAACAAGAAAGCCAAAGCAAGACCGAAGAACCGACCGAGGCACACCGGCGTCCGTGCTTTTTTCTGTTCGCTTCGGGGTTTATAGTACCCTAAACAGTGGGATTCTTATTATAAGGACCCCCAAAATGGGAGTTTCCGAAAATAGGGGACCCCAATACAGTACCCTTTATGGAAGGATCCTTATTATAAGGACCCCAAAATAAGGTACCCCTAATTTTCGGAAACTCCCAAAGTAAGGAACCCCGAATTGTTCTTCTTTGGTAGGGACGGGTTAGAGCTTTGGGAGTTTCTTGAGGCCCACCCGACCGGGGTCTTTGGACATCCTCATCTGGTGGCTTCAAAATGCCTGAGAAATGAAAGACAACAGTAATAATGATGATGGTAAGAAGAAGAATAATAGTAGTAAGAATAGTAGTAATAGTAATAATAACTGTAGTGATTCTAATATGTTCAACTTTGGGTAGTCTGCTGCAGCCGTCTTGTGGCGAGTCCACGCCTCAGTTCTTGGCAAGTGACAAATTTTCAGAAGTAAAGAGGCCCGAAGACGGACCCGGGACAGCGGCACCCTTCTCATAACCTATGCAGAACTGCGGTTGATGGTGCAGGATCCGTGCCATGAGTCATCCGGAACTGTTACGAACTCTCGTTTGACTTTGGCTTTAGGTGAAAGTTGCCGGCTTCTGGGAAGCGGGGTGAACTGCTGCTAAGTCATTAGTTCCAGGGATGTAGCAAGTGTTCGCGAATTCAACTCTATCCACAGTGAGTCCTGCTTCTTGTAGAATACCTGTCTTGGGTTGCAGGGTACCTGACCTTACAGTCCTGAACCCACAAAGTCGCGATCCCTGAATCTTATTGCAAGCCTAAACGGGACCGGATCCCCTTGAGGTTAAGCTTCCGTAGGACAGCAGAGAGTCCTCTCCGGGCCGCGCGTACTAAGCTCGAAACTCGTGGCCCGTGTTCTGAATTAGGGTACTGGTCAGGCGTTTGCTGTAGAAGAGTGCCATACTCTGCTTGAACTCACCAGCCGTAACCCTGGCGTAGAGCACTGCGCTTATGACAGCAAAGCATGAGATCTAGGGGATCCCCATGATAATAAGGGACCCTAGATTAAACCCCTCAACAGTACGACCCTTTTGTTGGGTGTTTTGGATTGAAAAATGGTTAAATACTATAGAGGCCGGACCATTTAAGCTCTCTCCAGCTGCGAAAGCTCCTCCCCGGACTTCTAAGAAAGCTAAGCCTGAAGGAATGAACCCTGAAGGAAATCTACAGGAGCCTACAAGGGTTCCTCTTAGGGGTTCCTTGAGAAGGCGAGTCTAGGGTTCAAAGTAGGCGGGTTCCCTTTAAGGGTTCCCTTAAAGGAGCCCCTTAGCAGCCCCAAAACGCTTGTCGTAAGGTTAGACAGAGACTCGGGAGTTTCCGAAAATTAGGGGTACCTGATTTTGGGGTCCTTAATAAGGATCCTACAGTTTAGGGCACTAGATTAGGGGTCCCCTATATTTTCGGAAACTCCCAAATTTCTCCACTCCGATGGCCCTTCAAACGCCCAAAGCGGGAAGCCCGAAGCCCGAAGCCCTAAGTCCCCAAACGGTTTAGGGTTTAGGGTTTAACAAGCAGTCGGCAAGGGGCCCGCAACAAAATAAAGGAAGCGTTACGAATCAGGAAGGTTCGGGTTTAGTGCCCTGTCGTTTATCCCTGCAGGGCGACAGTCTCCGTTTAGAAAGAATTAGGTAGCCAGGACGGGCGAAAACAAACGAACTTGAACCCGACACCAGAACACCCCAACAGCCCTAGCAGCCCCGAAGACCAAAGGCCACAAGCCCTGCAAGCCCTGACCCTAAGCCCCAAACCGTAATCATAATCCCTCCTATAAGCCCTAACCCTAAACCCCAAACTTAGAGAAAGCATCAGGAAGCCCTGAACCTTTCAAGTTGCCACAAAAACAGCCTTTGCGAAGGCAGCGTCCGGCTCTGGGCCGTAGCCGTGCTCAGAACGGCAATGCCTCAGCTTCCTGGCTGAAAGTTTAGGGCTTAAAGGGTTCAGGGTCTAGGGTTCAGGGTTGGAGAGACTGAGAGACCTCCTTCAAACAGGGTTAGCATTTTGGCAGGACATATCCCAAAATGCTGTTTTAATCGCTAAGCGCTAAGGCCCCTTCAGTCAATTCGGTTCGGGGTGTAGGCTTGCTGTTCGGGTCCAGAAGGCTTGAAAGCTTCAGGGTTCATGGTTTAGGCTCAAGTGGAAAAATTGACTGATGTTCAGGGTTTAGGGTTTAGTGAACGGCTTGGGGTTTACTACGGCATCTTTGCGAGCGCGGAGGCCCGCACCCAGACTCAGACATAGGGGTCTGAATAGTTCGCATCCGTTCGTGCGTCCGTCTGTTCGCATCCGTTGTCCCTCCGTCCCACCCGCAAAGCTTGTCTATGAATGCATAGTTCACCCTGTGCGTGTGTGTGTGTGTGTTGCTTTTTGTGTTGTGTGTGTTCAAGAACTGCACAGCAACAAAAACAGCATTTGTGACGAACACTGGCCGTCCTGTGAAGAGCCGACACGATCCACGAGCCAGGATTGAGGGGTGCGCAGGAGTGAGATGGGGCGCCATCGTTTGCAGCGGTGTCCCCCATCCATCCATCTCGGACCGAGAAAATCACATCGGCTCCTGTATGTAGTGCTTCCAGTAGTTTTTGCTTCAGCAATCCTTCCGACATTAGACATCGGAGTTCAGATGCTGTGTTGCTGAGACTATTTGACTATTCCGTACTGCAACATCTCAGTGAGCCTCTCGCAATTCTTGCTCGTCCTGGAGGGCACTTGATTAACTTGAGTGATACCAGGAATCCTTTGTTTCGATTAACACTGTCAGGCCAATTTTGACCTGGCCAGGGACGTCCCCTGCGCCTGCCGCCAAGTTTTACCGGCGTGTATTTTTTCGTGTTAGGTTGCCACAGCTACTATAGCTTTTGCTTTTGTTGCCCTCAGCCCAAAACGATCCCTAAACGCCGGTATCAGCACACATAGGTTTTCAACGGCCACGCCACGTCGGGAGCGGTCAAAGGGCAGACGGCCCTTTGTATCGGCAGGTCCGATCCTGGCGATGGCGAATGCAAAGACGGTTCAGGGAGGCATTTCGGTGCTATGGGAATGGGAGGTGATGCTTAGCGACCCTAAACCCGAAACCCTTAGTGTCTACAGGTTATTGTGTTTAGGGTTAACAGGAGCGCTAGAGCGCTTCTTATTGCTATGGTCGAGTAACCGGTGCTTTCCTGCACAAATTGGCCGGCAGACGGCAGATTGCATGGCAGATGCTGCAACCGGCAGCATCTTTGCTCACATGTGGTGCGGTGTAACAAATTGCGCCGCTCGGTGACCGGGCGACAGTTACAACAACATACTCATTACAACAACGATGGATTGCTGTCGATTCGGGTTCGTTGTGTTGTGTTCCTGTCGGAGCCATCACCCCGGTCCGCCAGACCACGAATCACAATTCCACTGGCATAGTGCGGCACCTGCCACGCCTGCGCTTGTTGCACACCTTGCAGGGGCTTGACAATATAGCCGAGCATCCATAGCTTCATTCTTGCGTTTGGATAAAGCTCGTAATGGGGCTTGCCATGCTAGGGCCTGGTTTCGGGATGGTTTGGACAAGCAAAAGGTTCTAGAGTTACTTCGTGATACGGTAGCTAATGCTACTGCTATCGAACCCTACAGCTCTAAGCCCTGAAGCCCCGAAATCCGAAAGTCGAACTTCATCGACGCAACAGAACCGATCACGCACAAAAATCTATCGTGAGAGATCCGGAGAATGAGCTCGGTTCGACAAGGGAGGCGTGTGTTGCGTCGGCAGCTTATCCTCGGATCGGGATAAGAGAGGCGCTTTGAATAGCAGACCAAAATCAAAGGCGATGTTTCCACTTCTGACTTCTTGGGCTTCGGGTTTTAGGACTCCGGGTTTCAATAGCGCTCCAGCTTCAAAAGGGTTTCTGCTACCCTTGAGCACGGGGAGCTGCTAAAGAAAAGGCGCCCTTGGGAATAATGATAATAATAATAACCCTAAACCCTAAACCCTGTTTGCGGGTGGGGTTGAGGTTGCTTTCGTGCAGTCCCTGTAGTTATTGGGCATTGAGGTGGGCACCGTGCTACATGGCACATAGCAACAGCCCAAGGAGTCATAGTAGCAAGAATACCGGGAAATATGCAAAGCAATGCGAGTCCCAATGGTAAAGCGGCATAGAGTTTGATGGCAGCATGTTCAAATTAAAGAAGCCTTTGATGCTCGAAACTGGAGCAGCACAGCAGCTACTGTATGAGTCCGTACTGGTGCTTCGCATCTATAGAACAAGCATTTGGGGCTTGGGGAAGTTGAGGGCGGAATACAGGATAGTATAGCGGCCTGAACAACTATGATTGATTATCATTTTTATTCACCCTTATGCGTTTCCTGGTTATATAATTCAGGCCCCTATGCCAGAGTGCTTCCGACACTCTGGCTTCCAATTCAGGGTGCAAATGCAGCTTCTGTTGAATACGTTGGCTCAGCGCTAAGAGGTACTGCACGGCAAGTCATTGGATGGCAGAGAATGCATCCCTTTAGGCAGTATAGGGGCTTGAATCACTGTCACAACAACTGTGGGGTTCAGTGTGATAGGTATGCATATAGCACAATATCCCGCGAAACCCTATTCTAGTTACAGCTGAGAGTTCAACGGATGCACAAGTCATCTCAAGCTTCGCTCGCACCAAACCTCTGTCCGCACACACGGCAAAAACCTATTCTAGTTAGTATTCAGGCCCCTATGATGCACTTAAAGGTCTTATGCATGCCGTCGTGATGGCTCGCAGCCAGCGTAGATCGGAGGGCAGCTCAGTTCAACAGAAGACCTGCCCCGTAAACCCCGAATCGAAGCCTATGTTTGTGTTGTCACAAATTCCGAGGAGTCGCAAACCGGCAACATGCCTTCAGGAAAGACTTCAGGGTCCGCATAGCATGAACGATTATAGAAAACATAGGGCTTAGAGTACTTCTTTCGAGACCCCAAGTAACAGCCAGAGGCCAGAGCCTCCTTAGCAACATCACTGATCGAAATGAACCCAAATTTCCAAGACCCCAACAGACAAGATCAGCCCTCCACTTTCCCGAGACGATATCGGACCCTTCAGTTGACAGATCCTCCGGAGCTTCATCAGGAGGCGCGTCGGTCAGCCGGGGCTTTGGGTATAGGGCTTTCGTAGAAAAGCCAGAGTAGAGCTACTAATGGTTTTTGAAAGGATTCCTCATCATATTTACACGAAATTGTGTGCCAAGACCTTATTCTAATTATCACGGCTTCTATATTATCTATATTTTAGGCTTATCGGGCTTTACATGATTGATTGGAGCTCATGGTGTCTAGGACTTAGAGTGTAGGGCTTCGGCTGCGGCTCTTGGATGTTGGATTTGAGTATATCGTCCTCTATAGCTGGGTCTTCCACAGCCTCATTTTGCGAAATCCTGTTTTGTTAATGTAGTATTCTGGGCATCTTTTTGCCGAGGTTTCTTGCCGAGGCTAAATACAGGAACCACAGCAATCGCTCTGGGTTCAAGGTGGGACTGTTCAGGATTTAAGGTTTGCGTAGGGTCTAAGCAGCGCTCAAGGTTCAAGGCTTGCTTGCTTATGGTCTAGGCATCGTTTCGGCTTAGGGTTCAGGGTTTGTTTAGGGTTTGCGGTTTGCTTCGGGTTTAAGGTTAACTTACTGTCGTTGCGTCCTCGTTCTCGACTTGACAATGAGGCTACACTGAGGCTACTGGATGTCTGCTAGAGTGTGAAAAGCTGCCTTTACATTCGGCACCCCAGGGATCAGCCCAATCTAGTATTATTAGTATCATTAGTATTATTAGTGTACTGTTACTACTATTAATGAATATTATTTTCATTATTATGATTGCTGTTAAGATTTCCTGTATCTTCCTAGCCAGGCGGGTTTCCAAGAGCAGGTCTTTGGGGTGTCTGGCCCCGTGCCGCGTCACACGAGCTCCTTTGTTCCATCAAAAGCAGCATGCAGCCGCGGGAAGGGCCGTTTAAAAGGGTGATTGCGGAATGGTGGTTGGACAGGTTTCTTGGATGGAGCCAGGTTTACGCGATTAAGAGATACGCTTTCGAAAAGAGCCGCAATAGACTCTGCCCTCCAAAACATGACAGGAAACGGTGGCAGAATGCGGGGTTTAGGGATTGAGGGTGTAGGCCTGTTCAAACTTAAGATTTTTGGATTACGGCCCCTTCATGAAGCCACTGTCCGCAGCCGTAAGTTCATGATGTGTGAGGCTCCCAGGTGGTGACTCCGAGTGGCAAGCAGCTGTAATCCGCTGTAGTCGAGCCTCTACTTTCGGAGACTTACCATAGTATATTACAGTGTTGGAAGTGTCTCCTACAATTCGGCCCTCTCGACTACGTACATAGGCTCAGCTGTCGTGTGCTTTTGAAAGGAGGGGCCCAGATTGCCCGTACGACACATCCTGAACTATAAGATCCTTATTGCGAGCATCCCTTAAAAATTCGGCACCCCCCCCCCCGGTGGTACTAGGTTATCCCATAATAAATACCTAACACTCCCATATCCAGGGAGTTTATGTTATATTGTATGATATAGATATGTTATCTTGGATTGTGTTATACCTTGTTCTTACATGACAAATTTCAAAATATTTGTTATTGCACTCCCGTATCCAGGGAGTTCCTTTCGAAGAGAAGTGCCATGGCTGGCGCGAGCATTGCGGCTATTCCGGCAGCTCTGCGGGCTGGGTACACAGATCTGTGCTTCATATCGGGGCCTGAATCATGGGTAGGGGATACTAATATTAATCCCTTCATCCGTTTAATAACCCCCCCCCACCCCCCGCCAGATGTAAAGAATTATTTTGGGCCTTCGATTTTCAATATGATATTACTCCTCTACTCATCTCTTCTTAGACAGCGCAAGATGAACAATGAGTCTTGCACGTGAAACTCAAGGATAGGTACTGGAGGGGTCCCCACTGCGTAGTATAGCTGGTGTTTACGAACAAAGGATTCTTTTTGTTGGGCCCTCCGTGTAGCTTCTCCCAGTTTGGGTGCATGCTGCCTTCATTTGCTGGATTTCTCGTTCCGTCTCGTAAGGTTCTACCCCCAGAATTGTTACACTATTGTTACTATGGGAAAAGCCCACCTTACGTGGTGTTTGCGCCCCGACTTTCCATGCCATCCACAAACACAGCAGTACTATAGGGGCCTAAATAATTACCAATTACTATTTGGGGGTTCCTCATCATTATAATTATCATTATAGTATAATGGGCCCCACAACCCTATTTAATTATAGGCCCCCTTACTACCCACATCCATGATCCCAGATCCCAGGAGCGTTACGAGGCAGCAGGGCAGAGCCAGGCGCGGCTTTTTTTCGAAGAGCCTACTGTAGGGCTCCTTATTACTATATTTGTTAGTTTGATTTGCCCTAAAACCCTAATCTTTTTTCTCGGCCCCTTTTTTACATCCCGATGACCGTGTGTGTTTGCTCCACTGCTGCTGTCGATGTTGCCGCTTGCATAACAATGTGACTTTAGATGCCAATCCGAAATCCTGATTACGCTTCTTGGTGTGACATGTATTTGGTTTCAATGTGGTCGTCTGTGCTTTCTTCACATGGCTACAAGGTATGTTGATCTTCATCCTGGCGTTTCCTGTTAAAGCTCCCTCTTCTCCTTGTCGTGTTCTCCTAGTGACTGCCTCGGTGTCTCTGTCATCTACTCGTAGTTCCAGATAGATTCTGAGACCTGGCGTGGCGCCTGCGAGGTGTTTCGCTTTGTCGATGCTGGAGTGGCGACTGAGGAGGAGGCAAAGGCACTGTCTGCACAGCCGGGCCCTGAGAACGAAGTAGTTGCAATTTGTAGGAACAGTATGACATCGAATCAGAACAAGCTGATAGATGGGAGTACGTATCCCAACGATCGGCCTGGTGCCAAAGGCTCAGGCCCAGTATGCAGAGTTTGGGTAAATCCATGAATCTCTTTACCAATTTGGGGGATCCACCTATACGCGGAAGTGGGGGCAGCATCGCAATCCGAACGCCGACGGCCCGATATGAGGTCCTACATACTGACTAGACTGACTCAGTTCCCGGACTTCCCACCTCAAAAAGCTTTTCAGACTCTCCTAACTTCATTCGTACTATGCGCAAAGGTTGATGGGCTTCCTAGCAAAGATCAACAGCTGTCACAAGAAGCCGCAGCGATGATGCATGATTGCCACGATAAGCCACAACAGCGGTGATTTGAATGGCACGGCCGCACTTGAAGTTCCATTTTACTCAGCCTGAATAAGAGAGATCATCATCATGGCTCCAGATACCGCGAGCCCGATATCTTCCAGCTGAGGTTAGAAAGCATCGACTTGGAATATGTGGCCAACAGTCTCAAGTGGCCGCCCCAAGAGCATTACAGCTCACAGTTGCGGAGTTGGGGTTATCGTCCTATGCAGCTGCCTGCCTAACAGGCCCGAGCCCATCCCGGAAGACCTGAGTTCTAAAGAAGCCCTAAACCCTAAACCCCTAAACCCTCAAAGGACCCTTCGGTTCCTACCCATTGCTGCTCCTGTGACATCCTGCTTACAATGGTTCAAGAGCCCCGTCTGCCACTGATGATTATGCAGCTGATTCGTGTTACGGTAAAGGGTTAGGAACATTTGGGATCAAGGGGGAATCATACCAGAAAGAACTGGCATCAGGTCCCTTTGCATCCAAAAGGCTGTAAGGGTCCAAGCACCTAAAAAAAATCATACACCCGGCCCCCGGCAGCGGCCTTCTTTACGCCGTGCTGCTTAGGGACCCCTGCAGCCCTTGAACTCCCCCGGAGTTCTGCTCTAAACGGCGCTACTGTAGCGCTGAAACCCTGAAGAGTCTAAACACCCTGCCAACCCCAAACGACGCCTGAGGAGTGCTCAGGCTGAGGCGGCAGCACTGGCGGAGGCAACGAGATCGTGCTGCTTCTGGGGCCTACCTTAGGGTTTTGGGGCTTCATGTGTTTAGGGTTCCGGGATTAGGACTAGGACTTGCTGCTTAGGGGCCTGAGTTAGCCTGGGCTTGTGGTCATGGGCCTGCTTGTGTGTCTGGCATCCGACAGGAACCCCAACCATGTGGCAAGAAACCTGCTATGTTGCAGAGTTTTGAACGCATTCCTGCCAGGTTTTACAACGTTTCTTTTTGCCAAAGGCTTCTAAGGGTGTTTTCAGGTTTCCACTAAAGGTCATTGTCCAATAAGTTGTTTTGGGTTCTAAGTCTTTGGTTGCTCTGAAGGTTTGGGGCTTTATGCCTTATGGGATGACATTAGTAATCATAGCAATAACGATAGCCGGCCGCACAAAACAATATTAGTAATAGTTGAATCGCCTTCCGAAGCCTCGTCCAGATATTTAGGCTTCTGTATCGGCCTCGGCCTTCCGCGTGGGAGCCATAGACCCTTTGTCTTTGACGGGTTTGCGGTTTTGAGGGTTTAGCGGCTTAGGATTTAGGGGTTCGGGGTTTGGGGGTTTCCCGTACTCGTATCTTGGGAGTTGCTGGCTATGGATGGATAAAGAGATATCGTAACGTAACACAGGGTTCAGGGACTCAAAGACCTGGAAGTTTTGTTCGGGTCTTCGTGTGAGAGATGTCGTGACAACTTCAGAGGTGCAAAGCAACAGAGGCTTGTGATAAGAGGTATTATTGCGGGATGTGTAGTAAGGCTCCCACCCATCATGTGAGTGACTGCAAGCGACAGTGGTAACTACATGTGTGACGGCTTCTTGCGGCAGAAAGTGCAGATTGCAGGTTTGGGTGTTGAACACTCACCTCCAAATCCACCACAACACAAGCTTACGAGCCCCAACACTCGGAGCTTCTACAGCAACAAGCAATCAGCCAGGATCATTCTGCAGGTTCTTGCTGTTCCTTGTCTATACTGCGAAGGAGGATTATTAGACTCTACATATCATCCAGCATCTTGTGCAATAGCGATGCTGCCGACCCCTGGTGATACAGCCCCTGTCTTCAGGGGACATGGACACCGCTTTGCATCCTAGCTAAGCGAGGACGGCAATCACCCCGAAGCTCCTTCCAGGCTGTTGATCTGGAGCCTCCTGACCAGTTCACCTGCCACTGGAAGGCATCGTAGATTTCAGCGAGGTTGGCATGATCTTTGTAGTTTGGGCATCAGGATGTTTTGCGGCTGAGATGGGCCGAGACCTCTAATCAACCCTTGGTCTATCGAGAGGGCCGCAGCATTCAGAATCGGGTGGGAGGAGAAGCCGAGACTTGCCTCAACGCCCTGCCACGGGTGGTTGCACTTTGATGGTCGAGTTTAGACACTTGTTCAAGGGTCAAAAGACCACATGATCAGAGTTTAGGGCATAATGTTTTGTTTAGGGTTTCAGGAATCCCGAACATCGTGGCAAACATACGCCCCTACAACATCGAAGGAGGCACCCCAGCTTCAATGCAACCGGCTGCTGCGGAAAACATATGGCATGCATACTTGATTCTAGCTCGGATGCCCGTATTTTGAACCCTGCTTCTTCACTAAATCCTGTAATCCCGAGACTCCCATGCCAAACTCATCAATCCGCGCCGGCCTCTCACCTAAGCCCTACAGAACAAAACACAAAAACCTTACCAAGAAGAGTACCACAGAAGCCCGAACAATTCCTTACATTAGTCCTGAGGGTTCCTTACTAACATTAGTCCTGAGGGTTCCTGTAGACTATAACTATAGCATCATGTACACCAAAGAACCCCTAATTACTAAGGCCTTTGCAGTAACCCAGGTCTGGCTGATGCCACGGCCGAGGACTCTGCTGGGGTTTGGTCTTACGTTAAGCTGCCTTCATGTTTAGGGTCGGGCTCCTTCATCCCCGCTACTTTTTGTACCAGCCACAGCCCACCGGGCGGCCCAGGGGTGTGAGGCAGGGGGCCACCCTTTCTGGCCCTGGATCTACCCCTGGAGTTTCAGTCTTGTGACATGTCCAACCCAAAACAAAGCCTGCAAGCTAGGAGCTCCACAGGCCGGAAAACAACAACTACTATAGGGGCCTAATAATTACCAACACGATTTTGGTGGGCCCCAAAAACCCTATTCTGATTATGAAGGCTCATACATTACGCTTTACAAACCTTACGTACACCTTCCCATCCATTCTCTCCGGGAAGCATCCAGCCCTAAGGGTCCAAGTATCGGATTATCATCTACCCCCAACCCCAGTACCCGATTTTTGGGTGCCTTGGACCCTTAGGGCAGCACCCCCTTCCAGGATATTGCTTCTTGGCAGATGCAAGGACTGGATGCGATCGGCTTCTCGGGCTTGCAATGTCACAACCGCCTCAACATGACATGTTCGTGTACGTGAAGAACTGCGTACCCCAGTTTGTAAAACTATCTGGATGTGCACGTGTCAAGCGGCACCGGGTGTCGCAGTTGGGGTCTGCAGATGTGCGCGAAAACACAAACGCGTATCTATCCGTGTGTATATATATATATATGTATACATATAAGAAAATATATATATATATATACACATAATGTATGTATACATATATGTATATCTCTCTCTCTCTTTCGCTCTGTCTCCCTCTCTCTCTGTCTCGCTCTCTCACTCTCTTTGTCTCTCTACATATATCTGTCTGTGTGTATGTATGTATATTTACGATACACGAATAGAGACCAAATATCATGTGTGTATGTATATCTATCTCTCCATCTATCTACCTATCTTTAGTTCCTTCTTTGTCCAATGTCGACAGGCATGGCAAGTGTATGTATGTGTATGTGCACGTGTAAGTATATGTAAGAGATCTATACATATATGTGGTATATGTCTGTATATGCATATGTCATATGCAGCAACTCAGCAACTTCATACACCTCAACCTGCCAAGTTCCCAAGGCTCCCCGTGGCCGATATACTAATCTTCGGCCTTTGAAGGCAGACCCCCCTGCTTCCCCCTGCAAACCCGGGTTCAAGCACTCCATGTGCAGGGCTTCGACTTCGAGCTTTAATGAATCTTCGGGTGTAGGGCTCGATAGAAGGTTTGTACCTACCATTCGATTTGGCTCTTTGCCGAGAACGAGCGTTGCGTCTGACAGGACCCCCTGAGCACGCGAGAGAGAGAGAGAGAATGAGAGAGAGAGAGAGAGAGTGAGGGGCTCAGGGTTGCAGATCACGTGCGGGCGTGCAAGCATCCTGATGCGGAAGCGGTCCCATTGCTAGTAAGTTTCTCTTTTAGGTCGTGGTGGTTGCTACCTACGGTCTTGTTTTGACGTTTGGCAGGGCGGGGGTTGTCAACCAATGTTGGTTTGCCACCCACGATCTTCTCTTACGGTGGGGTTTGGGGTTTGCCTCCGAGTTTTCGGGTTTGGGTCTGCCTTCTTTTAGGTTTTTGGGCTTGCCAAACAGATCTGATTTTTGGGCTTTGGAGTTTGCCAACCAGCATATCCTTGTTGTGGGTTTGCCAGCTGCATCTGGGTACTGCCAACTTTTAGGGCCTAGAGGCTTCCTGTTCACGCTCTTCTTTCAGGGTTCGGCGGTTGCCAACCAATGACTTCGTCTTTTGGGGGTCTTGGCTTTGCAACTTTGCAACCGGATTTGCCACGAAGTTGCTTTCCGAATTCTTCCGCACCCCAGGTTCCGGAACATCACACATATTTCCATACATGTGTGTATCCAGCTGCCGGAGACTTCGAATGCCCTTCAGGTCGTGGCGAGGTGCGCTGCGACCCTCATGTGTGAAGTTCACGAGTGGATTGAAGTCGTAATGTTTGGTATAGAAGCCTTGGGGTGTCACGAATTGATTTTTGAGAGCCGCAAGTCTTCGACATGGACGTTAAAGTACGTGACTATCCTTCGCGGCCGCCTGCCGGCCGGTTGAACGTAGAAGTCCGTTGCCGACACAGGCAACCAGACTGGGCGTTGACTGCCTGCGCGGCATTGACACCCCAAAGTGATGTCTACAAGAGGGTAACATCGCCGCCCGAGAGGTCGCAGCCTGCGTGCTGGCCGGTGGCCAGGGGACCCGCCTCGGTTTTGTCGGAAGCTCAGCGTCGGAGAGAGCATGGGAATGCAAGAATTCCTGGTGCTGCAGCACCCCATCGTCCTCCTCATAACAGCAGCAGCAGCAACAATAGCAGCTTCGACGACGACAACTGCTAGTCTCAGTGCTTTTCTATACTGCGGTTATTACTTCTGAAGCTGTGTACCTACCGCTCCTGCTGCTGCTTCTGATGCTGCTCCCGCTGTCGCTACTGCTTCGGCCACTGCTACTTTCTATACTACTACCACCACGACCACTATCACGACATATCACGACCACCACTGCCGAATACATAAGTGTCCAAAACCATGGCCTCTCCGATCTTCAAACTATGGCGAGACGCCTGGCCTAGGGATTTGCACCATGCAGCACGGGAGTCTCAATCTAACCCCGACTTGGACCCTTTCACCTCGGCACCCTAAACCCCAACGCTAAATAAAATCTGTCAGGATGGCCCCAAAGGCTGCTATGACATCGGCCTGCCTTCCAAGAAGCCGTTGTTCCAGCTCTTTGCCCGGGTCCGAGATTCGAACTACGGCGTTGAAGGCTTAAGGGTTTTTTGAGTTTCACGAAGGTAGGGCTCGGTGTTTTCAAGATTCTGGTATTCAACGGCCTAAGCTCACAGGCGGACATTGCGGGTGGCTTCCCGGTCGTCAGGTTCGCAGCCACAGGAAAATTCTAGCCAGACAAGGGCGGCTAGAGAACGCTAGAAAAAATTAGACAAAGCTAGATAATTTCTTTGCTCATGTGCCGAAGATTTGTGGGTTGAAAGAATGAAAAGGTAGGTCCGGAAACACAACAGAGAGCAAAAGTGCTGGGCTCTCTGGCCTTGAAAACAGAAAGTTAAACCCTAAACCATGAGCCAGGCCATGCAAATACTGCCAACCTAGATAGAGAGAGAATGCTAGAAAATGCCAGGTCCCGGAAGGACCAGGGATGCTAGACAATGCTAGACCATGCTGGATAATGCGAGAAAATGCGAGATTCCGGTCAGGGCACAGCGTTTGCCCGGGACGTTTTTCTTTCTCAGGCTGGGCAGTTTGAGTCGAAAACTCTCAGACGATCATGTCCACAGAAGCGGAACGCGCACTTCCCAAGTTCAGCAGGTTGGCTTCCGTTTCTGCATGAAGGAAATATCTAGCAGCTCTAGCAGCTTGGTTGCCGAATGCAGGAAATATCTATTAGCGTTGTGCCCTGAATGCAGGAAAACATCTAGTTTTATTTAGCTCCCGTGCTCGTTTGCTGGCAATAAAGAAGACGGCTTGCACTGTCATAACAAAGGCCCCCTTAGATAAGCAGCTCATGTGGGATAATGGAGTTCAAGCTCAGGCTTAGTGAGCAGGCAGAAAGCTTGCTTTGGGCTTTCAGGCTACAGGGTGTGCTCCACTTTTGGCGGCAAAAACTCAAACCCTGAACCCTTTGGGGGCTGGGGTTGTAAGTCTTGCTGCAGAATTCCGTGTCTCGAATGGCGGATACATGATTGCAGAAGACGAAGATCAGATGTGGCTGGGCGATATTAAGGGCTGAATATCTGGTAGCAACATCCAGTTATCGCCGTTTCAAACTGCTACATCCTTGTGCCTCTGTTGTTCATGCTGTTTTTGGTCTCGATAGCTCTCTAATCCAAGAGACCTTTCTTGCGGGGCCTCCCCTGAAGCGCGAGTGCTGCGAGCAGCTACCGAGGTTGAGAAGCTTCTGAGGCTTCGAACCATGGCCAAGGAGGTTAGGGTGCGCGGTTTAGGGCCGTCTAGGGCCTAGGGTTTACCTGACTAAACTAAAGCCCGGATGGCAGTACGATTTTGTGGATCATCGGCTGTATGGTCAGATCCTTTAACAAGAATTTGGGTACTCAAAGAAGGTACTACATTTCAGGCTCTAGGCAGGGTTCAGGGATTTAGCATCATGTCCATCTCCGGTGTCATGGCCTTACTGTCACTCCCTGTGTTGGTTGTCTTGTGCTTGTCAATTGCAGTTGTTGTGGTTGTCGTGGCTGCGCATATTGATACTAAATGTTCGTTGCTATTGCTGTTCTTTTTGCGCCATACAACTACTGCGGATTGGGTCTGCAGCACAAGTGTGGGTTGCCTTGTGTTGTGGAGCCGTGCGGGCGGAGGGGTGTGGAGAAGAAAAGGTTAAAGGACAGAAGGATAGCTGATAGCATATTGTTGTTTTCCTGCTTTAAGCCGATACTGTAGCCTTCGTGTGGGCCTTTGATGTGGCACTTGTCGAGAAAGGCTGGCGGGCCGAATCCACGGCTTCCGTTTCTCATCATGACCAGCCGGGCACGCAGACTCTAGATCGGTGAGAAGACGTGAGAACTGCAATGAGAAGCTCCTGAGACTTAGGGCGTCAGGGTATACCGTGCAAGCACTGCTCAGCATGCTCCCGTGCCTCATAGAGTCCAGACAGTCGAGTTGTGTGACGGTTGTGCCATAGCTTATGCCTCATTGCGACCTGATGGCGCCGCAACACGAACCCCTAAGTCTGTAGCGAGGAGTGTGCCGACTTTTCATCCCTAATACCTGGACTTCGAAGGGAGCTTATCAGAGGAGCGCTCGAAGGTTAGAAGAGCCTCACTGAGACAATCTAGGACTTCGCAACAATCCAAGCTTCCGTCTCTTATCAGACTCTCAGCGCAGCCAACAGCTTGACTCCAGGCCCAGGAAAAAGCAAGATCGACTATGCATGTACACCCCCGAAGCCAACGCCAGAATCTGAAACGGAACCTCCCTTGAACCAGAAAGCAGAATGCTGTCCTGGTGGAATTTCCTCCGTTCATAGCTCTCTCGAGCCAGTTTTCCTCTGAGCACTACAGTTGCTGCCATATTGTACAGCCTACTTCTGGTAGCTGTCGCGGTGGGGCCAGTAAACACCTACATCGAAAAGCTAGCCCTACTGCAAATCTGGCCCGAAACAAAAACCTTGGTTTCGTCTTCTTGGGCGGTCGAAGAAACGCAAGTTTGTGACCGAAATTTGGGCCCAATAGGTCCGATGACGCATGCGCAGACGGTCAGCTTTTTCGAAGAGCCAGAGACCTAGCGGTGCGAATGTCGTCGGGATAAATACTGACAAAGCATGTAATATCCCAGTATCCCCCGGATAGTCCTTGGAATCTCATGATGCCTTCATGCATTCCGGGGCTTTGTTCTACTTACATATTAAGACCCGTCTAGTAGTATTAGCGATTGAGGGACTGGTCTGATGTTTGAGTTGGGCGGGGCAGGGAGCAAACTCCGCCCATGTTCCGGGTTCAGGTTAACCTGAAGTCGAAGCTGAGGTTTCTGGGGTCGGGGCCATTATGCAAAGGTCAATGATTTCTTTCTATTCGCTTTTAGCTTCTTTGACTTCCAAGTCGAAGATCGTTCGACGATGACTCGATATCTTCTCGGTTAAGCCGAATCGGTATGGTTTGCTTGGTATGATATGGGTGGTTGTCAATATTAGGGTCCCTTTTTGGGTACCCTAAATAATAGGTGCCGCATTATGATAGGGACCCAAAAAGGGACCCTAATTGTGACAACCACCCATATGATTATCGCTGTAGATGCTTTCGTTTCCTTGGCTGCCACAGTTGTATAGCTGCTCTGAAGAGGAGATGTTGGGATGCACGTTTTGGAATATCACTGGGCTTTGGAGTACCACACTTTAATACTTTTTTCTTAAAGGAACCATTATGAAAAAAAAAAGTTTATACTTTTTTCTCCCTGGTTACTGAAAAGCCCAGATCATGGATGCTGATGACACCGACCCCTGACCCTGCACTGTCGGCGAGACTCCTTTGGCCCGAAGCTTCAAGCCCTGCCCATCAGCCGTAATAAACCAGTATGCTTTGGCTTCGCTCTGAACTCCGGCCCGGTGATGGTTCTACCCTGTCGCCATGGTCAAGACTCTGCGCCGGTCTGCAACCCACTTTCTAGTGAACAGGCGGTGCAGCACACCTCCAGCCAAACTTTCCCCACCTGATGCTCTTGATTTCTTTGCCTGCAACCTAGCTGCCGTCAGAGGAACAACTACTTCGGGGCGTCGAAGGAAGAAGTGCCCACCTGTCTACTGGGACTGTCGTCGTGCATGAGGGAGCCGGAGAAAGACAGGAATCAGGCTTTGTGTTTAGGGGTTTGGGGATACAGGCACGAAGCAAGAGAGAGAGAGAGAGAGAGAAAGAGAGAGAGAGAGAGGAGGTGTATATATATATATATGTATATATATAGAGATGGAATGATGCTAGGTTTGTTCATCAAGTGACGGCAAAATCGATACATCGCAGAACTTGCGGCGCATTCCGAACGACAACCATGGACCATGGCACTGAAATTCACGGGGAACCATTCTTGGTGCAGTTAGGGTCCATTTTCGGTGTTCCTGACTCGAATCATGGAGCCTCCGCTCCTCTCCAGGTATGGTTCTTCGAGCAGGGCACCATGCCATGTCTGTCTCCGGATGGAAAGATCATTCTCGAGACTGAAGCTCAGCCTCGTCAGCGCTAACTTGTGTTAAGAAGTTGTTATGGAATAAAGATAGGGTCCATCCCCATCCAAGTTGAAGCCCTACATGGATTGGTTGGGTTTGTGTTGATGCGCTGAGGCCCCCCAGCTAGTTCCAAGTCAGTCTCCAGAAGCTGGAATCCGTGCCTGCATTGTGCGAGCTTGCGAGTCGAAGCGCGAAAACCCCGGGGCCGGAGATTGTCCGAGCGTGAGCGCCGCCACCGCAACCGTGGGACCCAGAAGGAAGCATGAAAGCGGGTCCGCGTCTACTCGAGGTCGGCAGGCACGGTGGCCTCGAATCCGGATGGCAACGGTGGTCTTTATCCGGCCCGGCTCTCTTGGGTCAAGAATGGTGAAGAAGGGTTTACAGACACTGAATAAGCATAAAGATAGCAGTAAGAGTAGTAACTAGTACTGTAAGGATACTAGTTTAGGATTTGCTGTCGATTCTTTCAGACCTGTGACTCTTTCTCGTGCGTTTTGGGGCAGGGTTTTTGGAACATCGGATTTTCGGTTGCAGGGTTTGGTGGTGTCGTGGTTTTCGCGCTCTTCGGGGTGTTTAGAGTCTAAGTGACGCTCTCTAGGTGCCGTTGAGTTTGAAGGTTTTTTTGAATCCTCAGTTTGTGGCCTTTTGGCCTGTTTGGTGATCGATCATGAGGCCTACAACCCCCCACTCTCCATCAGCCTGAACTGAATGCTGGCCTAAGAAGGGTACATCATGTATAGAGCGTACCACAACCCCCTAAATCCCATCCCCGAAAGCCTGTTCTACTCCCCGACAAACAGAGCTCAGCTCTCAGGCGCTGCAACGAAGCGGCTGCCTGGGTCGTCTCCAATCCCTCGGGGTCCGCCTGGCTCGGGTTTTAAGGAGGGCTTTCAAAAGCGGAAAATACAGATCCGGGGCGACTCTAGCCCTTGAGCTCCGGGATTCGGTGGGTTTGGGCCGAGATGTAAGCTGATTTGGAGCTGGAGACATCTAGTCAGCCCTCAAGTGTTGAAGGTTAAAGGTTCCGTGCGGGTTGCGAGGGTTCTACCAGCATTGAGGGGAGACGGCTTTTATAGCGGTCTAGCGTCGACTGTGACCTTCGAGAGTCTTGCCACGCGACCAACCGCGGATCCGCGAATACTGCAGTATGAAAGCGAGTGGGCGGGTAGTAGTCCCTTTTCAACTCTGACCGAAAGATGGTTGACTGTGCTTCCTATGTACTTGTTACTGAGTATCTTCCGGTTCTTGCCTTTGACACTCTCGTGCTTGCCAACCTTATGATTTGATGACGCCGGTATGCTCAGCGATGATGGTGGTGGCGATGGTGGACGTGATCAGCGCTAGTAACTTCGACAACTGCCCTTTTGCTACTATGATTGCTTTAAGCGTCCAGTAGCAGAGTGCCGAGAGAAGGTGAAGAGTTTGCATGTCTTCTCCGTGGACAATCCTCTGTGCCGGCCTGCCGACCCATGCTTCGTTGGGTCAGAGCCCTGGCCGGTGCGTTTCAGAAAAGTCGGGGTCCCATAGTAGGCCTGGTATACAGGATCCTAGGTCCGCGCTCGTAGGTCTCAGAACTCTTCTGCCTACTGTTCGTAGAGAGGAACCGTGGTAGATTACTTTGCCGATGATCCTCTGCATTGTTCGATGCTACCACCGTCATCATTGACATGACGAATGCCGCGAACAGTACAACACTAGGGTGGTACGACCCTTACACAGACGATCAAGAGCGCTACATTTACACAGAAATACAGTTTGCCAAAGGCTGCTGGAAGATCTAGAGAAATGGTAGGAACCGGCAAGGTATATCTCTGAACAGTCATCAAGTTCTGGAAGGATTGGTCCTGAAGCATCCCAAAAACTCCACGTTCAGCAAGAGTGACCCTTTCTGTCCTGTTTCTGGAGGCAGGCATTCAAGGACCTTTTCGGTTCCAGAGACAGCCGTGGACGCAACACAGCTGAGCCATCACAAGTTCGACAATTAGCGTGACATTGTGCAATGGCTCTCTCAGCACTCATGCTTGCCACGCTAACCTCTGAGCATCGGAAGTACTTCCAAGCGT
Source organism: Symbiodinium sp. clade A Y106 (assembly GCA_003297005.1). NCBI lineage: Eukaryota > Dinophyceae > Suessiales > Symbiodiniaceae > Symbiodinium > Symbiodinium sp. clade A. The sequence goes on along the minus strand of BGNK01003401.1, from coordinate 30,019 downwards.
TGGCCCGTGGCAGAGCCCACTCGCCGAAAGTCGTTCTTGGCTTCAACAGCTGATGTCGAGGCTCCGGTGCAGATAGAGCTGGTCTCATCGCACGGTGAGTCATCGGCCTGCAGGGTCTTGAACGACTTGTCAGTTGCAGGTGGATCTTGAGGATTCTGATCGGTGGGAAGTGCTGTATCCAGCCTCCTGCCTCGAGTTGCTCCCAGTGTCGGTCCGGCTGAGGGATGATTCGGAAATCAGCGGTGTTTGCAACACCTCAAGTCGTGGAACCTTGTGCACCTCAACGGATTTTGGGCCTTTCTCTGCTGCGGCAGCCCAATTCATCAACGATGAAATAGCAGCAGCTCGAACGGAGGCTGCACTGCGAGAGATTCGGCAACGGGAGATGGGCGATGCTCTGGACGAACATGTAAACAGAGCACTATTCCTACGACTGAAAAAACGAGGTGTTTTTCATATACACCATTGTCACGAAGCTGCTCCTGGCACTCATGCTTTGCTGTACAGTCTGGGCCTTCCAAGAGGAGCACCAGCTGACGGCTGCAGGGCTCGGCCTTGCAGCGACGCTGCTGTGGTGCCTCACCTGGGGGGCATTCGGCTTGGTAGCGTGTGCGCACAGAGAAAACAACAACACTTTGGAGAGATCAGAGCTGCTCGGCCGGAGCTGGAGGAGTTCGAGAGCAACAACCTGACCTTCAGCGATGAAGATAATAAGGACTCGTTGCTACGTCGATTTGTACCGGTTTTCTTGGGCAGTTTGGTCATCAGCTTCAGCTGTATGGCGGCCATGACCGTGGCCTTTGGCATCGGGGGTTTCGGGTGGCAGATGGTATTCCTTTGGCTGTATCCGCTGGTTGGAGTGTGTTTCTGCTGCAGAGTTGGCTGCTGTCAAACCGGTCTACCCGATGATGATTGTTACCAAGCGTGCTGTTGTGCGATGTGGCCTGGGCACCTTCTACACTGCTGCGGATGCCGCCGACTTGCCGCTAAGTTGAAGCGGCCCAGGCGGCAAGCCCTTCAACGTGCCATCTTTGACAGGAACCAGAACACGATCGTGTTCGAGGGCAACGTGATCCCTGGCCGGAACGCCGTGAGCTCCTGGCCAGACAAGTATGTATCAGCCTGGGACATCTTGGTGAAACGTAGTCGCCAAGATGGCATCAGCGCAGCGGTGGTCTTTCTGCCTACGGGTTCTGAGGATTTCAGTGTTCATGACAAAATACCGAAAAAGGAGGCACAGCTTTTGCCATCTCACCTCAAGAGGATGCTGGTGCATCCCATATGTACGGAGACAAGAAAGCGTGGGGGTGCCGCTGGTGGTCCAAATAGATTGGGAACATTGAGCACGCAGTCCAGCAGGGTGCTACCCTGGAAGTGTACTGTTTCAACAAGATGGCAGGCAAAGGAAAAGTTCAGAGCTTTACCACGGCAGGTGAAGAACACCTCCGACGAGAAGAGATGTTCAAACAAAAATCTGAGTTCAAAAAATCAGAAAGTTTTCTGAAAGCCTTACATGCTGGCCTGGAGAAGCTGTCCACGGACAAAGGGCCAGACTCATCTTCTCCTTACAGCCGTGAAGAGCATCGTCTCTTCCTGTCCTGGCTTCCGGAGCAGGATCGGAGATTCCCCGAAGAGTCCGAAGGCTCGGAAACTCACAGAAAGCGGAGGTCGCATGGCTGGAGAGGATTCGAAGGGCTATCAACATGTAGAAAAGGAGGTCGAGGCACTCGCCGAGTCGCAAAACTCGACAGATCCAGCAACACTTGGGGCGTCAACTTCGTCAAGCAGCATCCTTTCTGATTCTTCGGCAGCATAGCGGTTCAGATCTTTGCTCACTGGGGTGATTCTGTCAGCATGGCACAACCATATGGGATGGTTTGAGATCAAGGCAGGCGCGTGAAATCTTTCCAACATGCTGCAAATCGCCAGAAATACATTGCATCAGAAAGGTGTGCAGCCCGGATTTCTTTGATCTCTCCCGACCTAAGTTGAGCCCGACGCAAAGCAACTCCGCAAAGCCAGGTTGTTGGAAACCCATCCCCACTCGTCGTGGTTTTTGGATCGCATCGCTTTCCGTGCCCTCCACGCTACATTGACCGAGCTGGTTGGTGCCATGTTTCGTCTCGGGGGGCTTTCACGGTCGACTCACTGAATCGGTTGGTGTCCATGATGAGTCCCGTGCTAAGACGTCGTTGTCCTTTCAGGCCAGAGCTAGATGCTATCAAGCCCAGGGGGTAGTAAGCCCATACCCTGAACCCCGTAACTTGCAAACCCGTTACCCTGCCTCCTCAACCCTTGAAACTATAAGCTCTGAAATCCGCCGCAGTTCTCTTCACCCTCGCCACCGAGCCCTTACCGCCCATCTACGGGTCCTAGGTACTGCCTCGCCCGGAACGCTGACTGTGGAAACAAATGTGCGCGGCTCCTGGATGGAGGGAGCGGGGCTTCGCGGAGCGCCTGACTGCAGCGACAGTAAAGACAAGGCTGTAGCAAAGAAGCAAGCCTCAATATAGCTGAGGAGCACCTAGTTGCAACCCTGCCAGAATTTTTTGGTAAGAACATCAAGGTGGGCTGTCCACTTCTTTCAGAAATGCTAGGTTTCGAGCAGCCGGCCCTGAGCGCTCCAGTCCGAGGTTTGGAAGGCAAGCCCGGAGGAGAAGGTTGGTGTAGTGGCCAAGAAGGGCGGCCGGCCGAGCGTGGTGGAGTACAGCACGACCGGCCTGTATGGAGCGCTTGTTTCTGAGGTTCGTTTTACAAGAGAGGTGAGGTGCTTGCAAGCTCTATTCAGCCTGCGCTGCAAGATCGTTTCAATCGTCGGCCTGTGCTGTGCAGCTTTCGAGGTAGAGATACAATTTTTGGATTATAGTGATTGGTTACAGTAACGGCCGTTTGCAAGTCTGGCCCACCTCTGCCCTCGAACGCGAAGCCTTATGCTGATATCTTCCTTGCACCCTGGTCCTGTGAGACGGCAGGTGAGCTGGACGATGCGCGCAAGAATCAGCTTGATGGTACTGGAAGATTGGCTTTCGGAGCTTCAAACTCAGCAGCGAGAACATGACGGGCAAAGAAGGCGTGCTAGATCAGCGGTTTGTCGTGACAAGAACCCTCACAAGAGACCAGTCTTCCAGCAGTACTGTGACTATGAAGGCCACATGAAGGAAGCGATTGTTACAAAGAAAGCTATCTGTCGCCTCGGAGTATAGTTGCCGTCCCGTGGTCATGGTCGCACAGCCCAGCCTTCCAAAACGGACGCGTCGCAGGGTCCCGATGCATGCCATATGCGATAGACTCCAATACTATACCCCCAGACACTGCAACAATCCTCATCGCGAGAACAATCGGGTTAGCAACAGTCTTGTGCCATCCCATCCGAGGCCGGCAATATTTGCAATCATTTCTTCTCGGTCGACTTTTTGGCGAATGCCTGGGGACCCGCATCTCCCCTCTCTTTTTGGATCTAGGGCTTCAGGACACTGCGGAGGTTGCAGGGTTATGCGTTTTCGAGTTTTCGTGTGTTATCAGGAGTCTGGGATTTGCGTTCAGCTTTAACATTTTGTAGTTTGGGTTGTATCCCCCGCTCCATCGCAGCCTGTGGCACCGCTGTCTGAACGAAGATGAGCGCGACAGACAACTCATGCGCGTGCTTCGCTCCAGTTCAGGCCCTGTTATGATGGTTTTACATGGGTGGTTGTCAAAATTAGGGTCCGTTTTTCGGTCCTTGTTATAATGAGGCACCTAATATTTAGGGGCCATAATTTTGACAACTACCCACATGGCTACATTATGCTATATTCGATGCCCGGCAATCACCAAAAGCATGTGGCATAACCCAGGCCTCCTCTCCTCTGCAGTAACTTATGCAGTTCGTCGACCTTACACTATTGAAACCCCAAGCCTTTCTTCTGCTGTCGTTGACTGAGGTCGTTGTCCCGAACATGGCGGCAATGTTCCATCTCGCGCACAAGAAGAAGCTCGGCTGATCTAACTTTTCTGCCAGGTTTTGACTGAAGGGGTTAGGTTTCGCATTTAGAGGCCTATACCGCAATCGCCGTTTACTTGCTAGGTGTGCGCGAGGGCTTGGGTTGGGCAAGGCAACGAGCGGACGCATTCAGCCACGCAGATTCCTTCAAGACTCACTGTGTGTCGCCTTTGGTGATCATCTGGATATCGCCACGGGCTGCCAAGTAGTCGCCAAGCTCAGAGACCGCTTGGACCCTCAGGCTTTAGGCCTGACTCCTGACCCCGTCGAGTGCCACAAAAGCTCCAAAGACTGCAGGTTGGTCCCGGCATATTCAAAGAAGATCCAGGGATTGCCCATCTGATTTCACGGCCGGTGCGTAAAACCCGAAGTGCTACACCCCAAGCACTAAAGCCCTATACTATACACCCAAAGCCCCAAGCTCTAAACCCGCTGGGAGAAAAACTCGCTTGCGTCTAGGATTCCCTGCGCCGGAGAAGATGGCAAGACCATGAAGCCGGACAGCAACAATGGAATGGGACCCGGATTGTGCGAATTTAGTTTAGGAGTTTACGAGTCAGATGCACGATACCAGGGCTCAGTGCAACGCGCTTCGCATTCACCTTCAGGGAGAGTTGCATGGCTGTCCAAGAACAAGTCTCAGTTTCTGAAGAATCGATATGGGTTCAAGTGAAATGAAGGTGTGTAGAGCTAAGGTTCAAGATGGTTTAATGTTCAGTTCGCGCTTCGAGTCCGGTATCTAGGATGAGGTTTACTGTTTAGGGCTTCGGGTTCGTAGGGTGTTTTGTCAAACACAACTTTGTGGGCGTTTCAGCCTCTTGCCTTTCGAACACCTCGCACTTTGCATCTGTGATTTTCACCAGTTGTAGCAATTGGCTTCGTTGCTTGGGGCCATGATCGACCCGAACCCTTCAACCCCACATACTAAACCCTACAACCCCTGGCATAGATGTAAATTCGTTCTGCGACATATCAAGAATAGGCCCTTGAACAAAGAGTGCCTTTCTGAGGCCTGAAACTGGAGGCATTTGTCTTCGACGTGTTTCCAATGAGCAGCAAGATGGTTGGGATCCCAGTGTGTCGGTTTTGAGGGTTTGGCAAGATTCAATTCATAGAGTCTCGGATGGATGGAAGGGTTTCAACATGGATGCGGTGTCAACCGCTAGCGCGTGGCGACAGCTCATTTTGGGGTTTGCACCGTGTTTGTGGAAATGTGCGCTTGTTTCGGTGTTTTTGCACATTTGCTGTTGGGAAGTGTGCGGAGCCACTAGTCCAAGGTGTTGTTTTCACCCGGACCTTGAAGTCCAATGTGTACGAAACACTAGCAGGTGTGGCATTTTCGCAGCACACTGTTCAAGCATCTCCAGCTGAAAACTTGTTCATGCTGCTTTTATTCTTAGTTTTATTGTTCTTGTTGTTGTGGTTTTCAGCTTGAGGGCTTCACACCAGTCTGTGGTTGTTCTTCCTGCTTCAGGGCTTTACACAAGTCTTCGACAATCTTTTTGTGCGCTTTGCTTGCTTTCTGTGCCAAAGCTCCCAAGGCAGACCACAGGTCGGGACCGTTGTTACGGCGGAACTCGAAACTAAGGACGTAGTCAGAGATCTTGGGATTGAGCTCCCGGTCCACATTCTTCGAATGCAGACTTTTTGGAATATAATGTTTCAGGATTTTCAATGCATTGCATTCCAGCGGGCACAGTTCGCATCTGCAACAGCAATGAGCGACCAAGCGTCATTAATTAAGCCCCCCTCCCCCCCTTCCCAACCCTGAAAACTTGCAGAAACCCTGCGGTCACCCTAACGCCGCAAGCTTAAAGCTTCAACATGTATTTAGAGTTCAGGGTTCTGTTGCCAAGCAGCTCGGGCATGCCTCGCTGCTAAGGGTTGAGGGCTCAGGGTGCAGTTGGAGGCACATGATCCTGAATCCTCATCGCCACTGCCTTCATCGTCAACATCATTGTCCGTGGCGTCCTCCTCCTTCTCCAGCTTCTCATCGTTACTGTCATCACCATCGTCAGCGTCATCATGTCCATGTTCATAATCGTCTCAACCGTGAATTTCCTGTTCATCTGCGTGAGAACCATGATGACCACTGCAGTCAACGTATCAGCATCGCCAACTTCATGCTCACTCTCGTCGTCGTTGCACATCAAACATGAGCAACATGACTTGTTTTGGTCTCCAGGCGATCCTGGAGACCAAGCGGGAGGAGGAGTTTGCGCCGGTGAAAAATGCCCCGGGAACTCCCAGCGACAGCCGGGGCCTTGATCCAAAAGCTTCGGCTGCAGGTTCCTCCAGAGCTCTAGGCCCTTCAACACAAAAAGGACAGGACCAAAACGCCTAAATCCTAGCCCTGAATCTCCACCTCCCTCAAGCCGTTCCGTGCTGCCGGAGGGGGTATGGTTCGATTCGGCACGGCACTACTGGAAAATATTGCTGAAATGCCCATGCAAAAGGTCCGGACAGCGCCCGCGCAATGGTCAGCGCACTGTGCCGGAGTTGGATAGAGCAGGCAGGGTCTAAGTTGTTCATTTTGTTTTTTGGGGACGAGGGTTCTAATTTCAGGTGCTAAGTGCCTTCTCCAAGCTCGGGCTAGGCTGGGTGAGTTCTGGATCTAACAGCCGATTCTCCGACGTCTGCACCCAAAATCCCTGTAAAAATTCCCGTTTCTTTTTCCAGGAACAGCTCTAAAATCGAACGGATAACCATTCAATTGACAGCTTAACCTGGCGTGTTGGGTCAAGCAGTGCGCGTCTCTTGAGAGGCAAAAAGAACCCCTAACCTTCAAGCCTCCATTCGATGGGCCGAGCAACACAGAGCCTGTCCGATTTTAAGGGCTTTACAACACCGAGGACCAAAGTAATGCGAGAGCCCTCCTCAAGCAGTGACTCTCCGTACAGGCCGGTGGAAAGCTGGAGGGCAGCAAGGACGAGATTGTCGAGGCTTTGCATAGGGTTGCTGTGGGAATGAAATTGGTTCGCATTGAGTTATGCTGACAGCAGTCGCATTATCTCTCTATACGATGCGATTGGGATGACGAGGGGAGAGACACATGTGCAACAGGATGCCAGCTCTGTTTTGACGTTGGAAAACAAGATCCAAGTGTGTACTTGTCGAGACTTTGCCTCTCAGACTGAGGCAGAGATCATGACCAGATGCCAGGTTGAAAAGCTTACGGAAATCCTGCAAAGTCGGTTTGACGAAGTGATTGGCCAGTGCCAAGAACAGATGGCTCACCTGCAAAATCTCGTTGCCGGCTCTGTACGAAGCTCGACTTCTTCACCGTCTGCACGAAACGAGGCTNATTGGCCAGTGCCAAGAACAGATGGCTCACCTGCAAAATCTCGTTGCCGGCTCTGTACGAAGCTCGACTTCTTCACCGTCTGCACGAAACGAGGCTGGACCAAGCATGGCCAACTGTGAGGAAAGTGCAGAAACAAAGTGGAAGCACGTCATGGATGAGCATGTCGCAGCAAGGGTTGAAGCAAAGCAACGGCGGCGCGAAGAACGCATCGCTCTACACTCATCCAAGTCCAGTGGTAATCAAGCCCAAGTACATGGCTCCAATGATTAATTCGTATCTTTCAGTCACTGAGGAGAACTTCAAAACTTCAATTGCAAGTTTTTGTGTTAATAGTGTATCCAGATGCCTGGCTCGAAGATGCAAGGCAAGGAGCNGAGAACTTCAAAACTTCAATTGCAAGTTTTTGTGTTAATAGTGTATCCAGATGCCTGGCTCGAAGATGCAAGGCAAGGAGCAACCCCAGGGCAACGTGCACCGCAGCCCCTGCTCAAAAGGGCTTAGGGTTTGTTCGAGCTCCCATAAACCCACATGGCTTTTTGTATAGGGGTTTCGGGTTTATGGCAAGATGCCACTTCTGTGGCCATGACACGTTGAGCACCTTGGAGGCACAGCCATGCAGTAAGAGCGGCTCCCTCCCTCATCAATGGATGAGAGTGGGCAGCTTTGCCACAAATTCAATCCAAGGATAGCCCAAGACCTCTCACGCTAAAAGTCTAGCCCCAAGCCTAAAGAAGTACAAGTGTAAGAGGACCTCCGAGCAGAGGAGGAGCGTCGGATGATGCCGCCTGGATGAGTTGGGAACTATGTTTCGGCTTCAGAAGTCATCTGACAACAATGCTTAACAAGACCCGCTAATTAGACTAGGCAACCCTAATCTTCATGCCGTCCAGTGAGTCTGAGCATGGCTGAGGCTGGAGAAGCAGACGGATTTGGCTGAGCAGTTAGCTGCCAAGGTCGCCATGACACAGGACGGGTTGGGCCAGTTGCTGCACTTCGATTGGGGAAGCCGAGGGACAGCACATGTCACTGACCCTCTGACCGTTATGCTTCTGTTTCGTGTTCGTGCCTAGCTGCAGCCACTGTAGTGTGTGGTTACTCCCAATTTGTTACCGCTAGGTTCTTGTACAGAGAGCGCGGCGAATGCATTTGTCACTAGTCCCACTAAACCCTATACACCGGACACCGCGGATCTTCAATATGCTCACGGCCATGATTCTACCCTGCTCTTGAATGATGGTGATGTGAATGGCCAGTACCACCAGTACCACCACCACCACCGCCACCACCACCCCAGAACCACCAACACCGACACCACTACCACCACCACCACCAGCAGTATGTGAGCATGGTTGTAGTAGTCGTCATCAACACTGCATAACACTACCATCCCCATAGCCGTGATCAACTGAGATTTCCTTGATATTGAAAGTCAGAAGTTGAAATTGGCGGCACTTCTTTGCCTTGTGCTGCCATGAAACGCGTCATGTCAGAAGTGATGGTCATACAGCAGGAGCGGGAGCAGCAGTGCCTGAGCTTCAGTCAGAGGCAGTTGACACCTTCATGCCTTAGGAAACAATCCAATCTTTGAAGGCCGATGTTGCCTTTAGTCATGGCCTGTGAAGTTCAATCGAAGAGTTCCAATGTTATATTACGGCTGAGTTACTTACTCTAGTCCAGAGCGAACAAGCTAACGCGATCTTGAGGAAACCCTAAACCCTAAACCCTTAACGCGATGCCAAAGTCACGCTACTGCAAAGTCAGCTGTACCTCAGTCATTACCCTGCAATGCGGGCTCTGTCCTTGCTAGGTAGGAGGGAAAAAACCCTTAACGCGTCCGAAACGGACGCAACTGCAGATGGAAAAGGGCCCATTAAAAATGAAAGCCCTTAACGCGATCCTGAGGTATGTCCGGGCCGAGGCTGAACTTTACGCAGCCAAAAACCTTCGCGAGGAGAAGGAAAAGCCGCTCTCACTGTTTAAGCCAGTTTAACGTTACTGTTAGACGGGTGAAACCAATCAGTGTGGGCTCATGACGAACCCACTTGGGGGATTTTGTGATTTGTGGTTGAGCAGCCTATGGTGCAGCTCAATCAATACGGCTGATGTTCAACTGCGACCATCAGAAGTTCCGGCTGGAAGGCAACTTAGGAGTGATTAACCTTTAATTAATGTTTCGGTGGCACTACAATCCGCATCATAATCCCAAGGGCCAACCTGGGAAGCTGGACAAGTAAGGCTGAAGCCTGCAGCTTGAAAACCGAAAATCACTGCACCGCGTTGCTCGCGGCAAGCTTTAGCGTTTAGGATGTAGGCTGATAGAGCTCCGGATTCACAAAGGTTTACCGTGCCGTGCTTGTGACTTCACTTGTTTATACTGTCATTCATACTACACTAGCTTCTACAACTCCAAAAGGGGGCCAGGGGAAGGGGAAGAGGTACGGGCTAAGGGCCAGGCACAGGGGCGGGGTGGGTTCTAGCCTCTGGTCTTTGCCCTGATTTCTTTACTGTGGTGGTTGTTGTTGGTGCACGTACGACAAGTTGGTGGTGCCGGCACTGTCAGGAACGGCATTTAGGTTAAGTAGGTGCCTTCGGTCAGGTTTTTTTAAGCTGAGTTGGGCGGCTTAGCTACCCCAAACCTGACTCCGCCGAGCCTTGAACCCTGAACCCGAACCCTAGACCCTGAACCTCATTCCTTCTGGGAAGCCGAGGAAAATGGAAGCCCTGGTGGAAGAGATGGCGAGGAGGACAGAGGACCTCGCCTTGCAAAAGCTGGCTACGGAGCATGAGGCGCACCCCGTGGGACTGTAGGGCCATTAGCGTTTTAGGGTTTATAGTGGCTTAGGGTTTAGGGGATTAGGGGTTTCAAAAAAGGGGTTCAGAGGTTAGCTTTTGAAACTAGCTATCTAACATGAGCTTTAGGAGGTTGGCCGCGAAGATGGCCTTCTCAGGGTTCGGAGGTTTCGTATCACAAGGTGCTTTCAGCGAGTGCTCATCAACGCCGCTAAGCGAGAGCGCTGGACCCTAAACCCATGAAGCCTTTATCCACCCTCGGCCCCTAAATCCCTAAGCCCTCCACCCCAAGCCCCTAAACCCAAAACCGTAATGAACTCCTATGTACAACCCCTAAAGCCCCTAAGCCCCCCTCCCCAGACCCCTAAGCCCAAAAAACTCCAGCAAGCCCCGAAGGTGCTGGAGTCCGAGAAGAAGGCGGAAGCGGAAGTCTGGCGCAAGAAACAGGGAGCGGGGCTCAAGGAGAGCTGTTGCTACAGGCTCCATAGCAACTCCTTTCTGGGGTTACCTTATAGGATTCAAAAAAGGAACCCCCGGAAGGAACTGCTATGGAGCCGGGATCAAGGAGAGCTGTTTCTAGGGCTGAGAGGGCTGTTATCAGGTTTAGGGTCAAGGGTTTAGCTCTGCGATTCTTGTAATTCGGGTTTGGGGTATCCGGGTTTACGGATTCAGCATTTAGGGTTTAAGGTTTGAGGGGCTCAGTCAGGGTTTAGACTTGGAAGTTTCGGCGATTGAGGGTTTCGGGTGTAGGGTTCCCTGAACCCCAAACCCACCTTATTTCGGACGTAAATAAGGAAAGCATATTAAGGAACCCCAAAACAAGGCAGGTTTCTTATTGTCCAGGCCTTGGGTGTCTAGATTTAGGGATAGCGGGAGTTCTGGGGGTTCTGGATGCTTGGTTTCTAGGATGTAGAAGAATCTCTGGGACGTAGAGGTGCGTGGCTAGGGTTTGGGGGTGTGGGTTTAGTGCTTGAGGGGCTTCGAAGCCCTAAGACATAAGCTGTCAGCCTGTGCATGCCGGTACACCTACTAGTAACTAGTAGCCTTAAGGTTTGGCATCCAGGAGTTCAGGAGGGATGAACCCTACTGAAGCCTAATTCCCCCAAACCCTAAACCGAGCAGGAGTATCTGGAGAAGACATCCACAGAGCTCAAAGCCTTGGAGGCTCAGGTCAGCTGTTTAGGGATTACCCTAGGGCTCCATAGTAGTTCCGTTTTGGGATTACCTTATAGGATTCTAAATATGAACCCCAAAGGAACTACTATGGAGCCCTAGGGTACTTATGGATCCGAAGCCCTAGTGTTTTAAGGGTTAGGCCATGCAATTAAGGGGTCATTATCTGATTTGGTGGGGTGTGGGGCTACTTGCTTTCATTTCGTCACACTAAGCGTGCAGGCAGCGGCGCCAAATGCAAAATGTAATTCCTAAACCCCCATAACCATTCGCCTTAGAGCATTACAAATTAGGTTCTCAAGTTCTAAACCCCAAGTGGATATGTGAACTCTGTCATTGCATTGCAAGCTATGAATTGGCATAATATAGGGGCCGAAATAATTGCCAATACTGTTTTGGGTGGTTCCTTCTTATAATCATAGTATTATCGGCCCCGAAGCTAATTGAAAATATTAAGGCCCCTGTAGTATGAATTCACCTCTGTCTGGACCACCTGAAAGTGGTGCGGGAACGAGTTATAGTTCGGATCCGGGGATCACGATTTACCGATCGTCTCCGTTGCATGTGGTTCCTTGTTGGGGACACTGTATAGGATCCCAAACTTGGAAACTGGTTAAACTGAAAAAGGCGCTTCAGTGGAGGCTATAACCCCATGGGTCCAAAAGACCCAATAATCAGGTACTTGGTATGTAGATTAATATCTGGGAGAGTATTTGATTGTTTGGTACTTGGACCCCTGGGGTAACGTAGGGTCTATGTTTGCCAGTCGCTCATGTCAACCAGATGTAAGAATTCCAAGCCTCAGCGGGAGCAAGGCCATGCCTGTACGTACTGGTGCACGGTGCACATATCACAATATATCATAGCCGCCATAGCCTTAGTGATCGCGGGAAGCCCGCGCCGCACGGAAGTGCAGTCACGAGAGCTGAACCTCCGTGGGCTCAGAGGTTCAGGTGATTGCACAAGTCCTGATGCAAAAAGGGCTTAGGCGATGTGTACCGCAGCCCCTGCTCAAAAAATGGTTTAGTGCTTGATTTCGGTTTAAGGGTCCAGGCGGTTCGGGGTTTAGGGTTTAGGGTTAAGTTCATGGGTGAACTCTTGCGGCAGGCGATCTACCAGCATCCCGTGTTTGGCAGACTGGCGCCAGTCATCCTAGGGACTCCGGATAGGAAAAATGCACTACCGAGGGGACTCGAGAAACGAAAAATGCACTTCCGAGATAGCGGCACGGTTCAATGTGTTTTGCATGGTATTCTTCGTAGTGACAGAGTAAGTAACCTTTAACCCTTGTGGGCTACATGTAATCGCAACGGTTAACTTAGTAGTAGAGTAGGTGACCTTTAACCTTTTTGGGGTACCATAATCCCTATATGATCCCAAAGGTTAACCTTTAGTTCGATACTGGACAAGTAGGTTAAACTTTGGAACCCATAGGATACTGGACAAGTAAGTACTGGGGTATTTTGCTGCATGTCGACATGTTTCTGCCCTGTCAGGAGGACGAGTTGCAAAGCGCTGCGAAATCCATACAGGCTGGTTACAGATGCTCGCAGCGTGAGTTCCGGTGAGTTCGGCGTGGGCCTAAACCCCAAGCCCGTTACAACCTTGAATGCCCGTAAAGTGTACCCCCCAAAGTTTCACGAAAGAGCCCCCTAAACGCTAAACCCCAAAGAGCCGGAAAGGCCCGGATCGAAGAGCAGCGGCGGGCCATCGAAACGGCCAGGCTCCGAAATGCCAAAGCCTCGGAGGCGCAGCTGTCAGGGTTTCTTAGAGTTTAGGGTCCTATAAGGGGTTCCTTTAAGAGATCTATAGGGGTACTACAAGGGTTTCTTAGGAGCTTTGGGTTTGGTTTGGGGTTTAGGGCCTAAAGAGCTTCGCTGCCGGCATACACTCCAAGTCCGTGCTTAAAAAAGGGCCGTTTAGGGGTTTAGCGGCTTTGGGGTTTTTTTTGGTGGTCTGGGGCTGAGGGATAGGGTTTCGGGTGCAGGATTCTGGGGTTTGGGGTTACGTACAAAAGCCCGCAGAGTAGAGTCTATCCTATCCTGGGGCTGATGCCTTAAACGTTTCATGGTGTTTCCCAAGAAGGCTACCCTTAACGCAGGCATTGCGATGCAATTCTGAAGAGAGGTTATGTAGGCTGCGGGCTAGTTTGTCGGTTAGCTGGTGCAGTCAAGGAAGAGCAGAGCCCCAGTGCCTACTGATCATATTGTCGCCCAGTTACTAGTTTGCATTACTGCTGCTACCTAAACCCAAGTGTTTGACTGCTGGGTCCCTTTGAACCCCTATGAGATAGTTCGGATAGTTTTCTCTTTGACTGGGCTCAGGGTCGAAATGGAAGAGCCTCAGAAAGGGATGGAGAGGCGAAAGCTAAGCCAACTAGCACGGCAAGCTATCATGATGGCGGCTTAATGCCGAAAGCCGGCAGCAAAACATCAGCACTCGGAGGAATGAGGGAAGTGGTGACCGGGATGAGATGGAGGATGAGACCCGTGCCAGCGTATTTCTCTCTCCCAGCAGAACATCCTGTCCACGTCATCAGATCCATGATGTATGCCCCCCAAATCCCAAACCCTAAACCCTAAACCGATCCCCTAAACCCTAAATCCTAAACCATAAACTGCAGTCCCAAGATCGTTGCGTGGAGGTGGCCGATCAGACATGGCAGCGCTGCAAGTCTCTGGAACTGCGGTTGGAGGCGCGTCAGAAAACCTCGACGTCCAAGTCCGAAAAGAAATCCCCATGAGCCTTAAATTTCCTAAACCATCCTAAACCCCAAACCCCACACCCGGCTTTTGAGGATGCTTTTAGGGGGGTCTAGAAGTCAGCCGTAGCCCCTGCCGATGTGGAGAGAAGCTCATCCATTGCGCCAGCGCTGCTGTAACTCTTTAAACCCTTAGGCGACGCAGGCGCCAAGCCATGAAAGACCTAAACCCTACACCCTGAACCCCTGCCATTCGGGCTTGTCCTTGTGAAGTATAGGAGGCAAAAACCCAACTGATAGAACCCTTCCGAAACCCTTCAAGCCTAAAGCTCTACACGTAAAGACCTAGACTCTAGACCCTACACCCTGACCCCCTGACAGAAACCCTTATGGAACCCTTTAACTATATAGCTCCACCCCTTTCGGGACCTCTGAGTATCCCCTTGCAGTCCCTGGAGAAGAGGCCCTTAAGCCCGAAAAACCAGGAACCAAGTCAAAGTTCAGATCTCGTTCGGATTGCTGCTAGGCTTGCGAAAACCTTTAACCCGCACAACAAGCCCTAAGCACCCTCAAACCAGAAACGAAAACTCCGGCAAAGTCCGTGTTCCCATCGAGGCAAGTGAGGCAGAAGCTGCCCGCTCCGCCCGCGAGGAGCAGGTGGCTATGGATTCCTCTGGATTCCGGAACTAGGAGTGTAGGGTTTAGGGTTTGGGGGGGTGGGGTGCTGGCATTCATCAAGTCCAGGTGCAGGGGGGATCTAGGGTGTAGAATTTAGGGGTAATTCTTGCTTTTATTCATGTCTTTGTATGCACTAGTACTGTTTTGCAACTTCTGTGTTGCATGATAACGGTGAGCATTGTTGTTCGTCAGCATTGTTCGAATTGTTGTGGGGTTGGGGGTAGGTTCCAGCGGTTTCGGTTTAGGGCATTGGATTTGTTTTGAGGGGATCGTTCGTGTGTGTGTGTGTGGGGGTGTGGTGTGTGTGTGTGTGGGGGTGTCTGCGTGTGTGTGTGTATATATCTCTCTCATCTCCCTCTGTGTTCATGTTCGTTGTTTGGGGTTGGGGTGAGTGTTGACGAACGTCGGCAATGGTAGTCTGCAGAGGGTCTTTGCAGTTTTCGGGAGCTTTTTTGTTACAGTGAACCGCCGACAGCTGGAACATGGGTTTCGGATGATATGTCCAGGGATTTCCTATGGTTTTCCTCAAGGGTATGAGGATAATGATGTTCCAACTTTTTGGCTTCTACTGTAAACCCTAAATGCTTAAGCCCAAGCTTCGGCGGTTTCGCATCGTGAGAGGCCCTGGCTGCAGCCGTCAGCGCTGAGGAGTCCTCGGCCCAGGCTTTGGACAGGGAGAGAAGCCACCTGCAGGCGACAGGGGCCGGGATATGGGGGAGTGCACAAACGTTTCAGGTGTTTAGTCGTCGGATCCGGATGTTTGGTTCGACGGAAGGCGTCAAAGATTGCGGTGCAACCATGGAGCCCACGCCTGGCCGAGCGAACATAAACTCCGAAAAGCATAGGATCTTTGCATAGCGATCCCCAGCCAATAAGCTACGTACCGCTCATTGTCTGACACCTCTGACTTCACACCCTTTCAACAATGCCTTGATAAAACCCCTTAGTACTTGTAACTGTAATTTCTCCACTTTTGCATGGAAGCCCGATACCCAAATACTGCGCACCCTCAACCCCCAAACCCCTTCCGTCGACGGCACAGACCGTCATCCCGAAAACCGAAAACCCAAACCCTAGCGCTTATAGATCCTTTGTAGATCTCCATAAGGCGCCCTTCAAGGAACACTGAGCCTTCCCTTGTATATTGTATAATATTGTTTATTTGTGAGGAAAACTTAGTATGATTTTACTTGCTAGTGCACTGCGAATATGGAGTATAATATGAGTGGGTCATTGCTGCTAGTACCAAAATATGATTTTATAGTATTGATATGGGAGTTTCCGAAAATTGGGGTGCCTCATCTTGGGCTCCTTATTATGAGGGTCCTACTATTTAGGGTACTATATTAGGGTCTTCTATTTTCGGAAACTCCCATTTTGCTGTCTTCTGCCCACTGCAGGAGCGGCTGAAGCTCTTCAAGACCAGTGCCTTGAAGTCCGCCAAGGAGCTGGACGAGGTCGCAATCGGGGATGCAGACAGGGTCTTAGGTTGGTATTAGGGTCTCTTTTAAGGGTTCGAAGAAGGGCTTTTATGAGGGTATTATTCGGGTAATTCTCTAAATTAAGGGGTTCCTTTTCAGGTCCCCAAAATAGTACGGCACCCTTATATTTTGGAGTCTAGAAGGCAAGTATTACGGGTTCCAATCGGGTTTAGGTGCTTGTTACGCAGGGCTTTCGGAGAGTCTTTGCCAGAGAAACATGTAACAGAAGGTTTTAATGAAGGTTGGGAACTATTATTGTGATTACCATTTTTAGTATTATGATTAGGATTATGATGATTATGATTATGATCTGTTCTGAAAGTTCTATGATCTACGCCTCTTGGAGTTTCTCGGATGTCGGATGATTTGGGGGAAAGGGGTTAGGTGTGGGACCCGTGGGCCGCCCCAGAAAAGCAATGCAAGCAAAAGCCAAATTCCCGCGATAAGAAACTTAAATCCCTGAAGTCGGAAATTCCTGAACCTCAAATCCCAAGCCTTACGCCCGAAGCCTCAAGCGTGACATCGAAAGACTAAAGAAGCTTCGCTTGCAAGGAACAGGCCGAAGAGGAGTCCCTGCGGGCCCGACTGGCGGAGAAGCAGCAGGGACAGGAGCAGCGCAGCCAGGCCCCTTTTAGGCTCTGGGGCTTTCAGGGCATGTAGGGCTCTTGCAGGCCAGTTGCACAAAAAGCCTCAGGGTTTGGCATTTGGGGCTTGCTGAGTTTGTAAGATTTCGTTGTGCGGAAGGGATCACAATCTTACCTCTGGTTTCTTGCAAGAGTCTCGAGTTGAAGGGCTTCGGGCTGTTACGGTTTGGGTGAAGTTTAGGTGTTAGGATTGTGAGGATCAGAAGCTTTAGGGGTACGACTTTTCCCTTCATCTGCGGAAGTCTCTCTGCTTGTCAAGAGCTGGGGTTGAACTGCAGGGTGGAGGAGCTGCACCCAGTATGTACCCAGAGGCCCCATAGTAGTTCCTTCTTGGGATTACCTTATAGGATTCTAAATATGAACCCCAAAAGGGAACTACTATGGGGCCTATGGGTAGTTTCAGACAGTACTTGAACAGCACGTATTCAAGTCCCCCACCAAGCCGCTGGAGGAGAGATGCTGCAAAAAGCGCAGCAAGTGAAGCTTGCGTGAGTTGTAGGTTTACGGTTTAGGGTTGTAGAGATCAGATGCTCATCCATTTGACTCAGAAGGCTTCTCAGATTCAGCATCTTGGGTTGCCTCCATGAGCGCCCGGCCCGACACACCATGAAGACGAAGGGGGCCGGACTGACATCTCACTAATCTCAGCATCATCGCGATCATCACTCGCCGTCATCAGGAGAGTATTGTCATCATCATGATACTCAGCATCGTCCCAAACCCTAAACCCCAAACTCTAAACCCTACACTCCTAAACCCTAAACCCTAAACCCCTAAACCCTAAACCCTAAACCCCTAGACTCTACACCCTAGGCCCTAAAGAAACTCTAGAGCCGATCCTCGAACTCCGAAGGCGACGCAGCACTGGTTTCACTCGGAGGAGCATACGCTTGAGGTGGGAACCCAGAGAGCCCAATACTCCTTAATTAAGGAATATACAGTGGAAGCCAGAAAGTTGGAACATTATTAGCCTCATGCCCTTAAAGTAAAGCATAGGGAATCCCAGCACTAATCCTCCTAAATCCATGTTCCAACTTTCTGGGGTTCACTATAGCTTAAATCATAATATGAAGCCCTATATAATTTAAGCCATATTCCTTAATTAAGGGATATTGGGCTCTCTGGGAATCTCTGTTGCCTACTCCGTGTCAGACAGATTGGGGTTTAGGGCTTGAGGTTTAGGGTTTAGGGTTAGGGTTTGATAGAGTCCGTTTGAGCAGCCCTCAGCCCCGAAAACACGACAATCTGAATCGCAAGATTTGAACTCGCAGGTGGCTCAACGTCAGCTAGACTTCGATGAGAAGAACCTGAGCCGGGGCCCTTGCAATTGATTGTGAGATCAAGGAAGTAGGCCCAAAAGCGAGTCAACTATCCTGGATGTTCCTCAGGATTCGTGTTTCGTTTCTGTTATATTGCAGACCGACGGGTTCATGCAAATATGTTATCCTTACTATGGGTCGTCCAAGTACAAGGAGTCTGTAAGGTACTGTGCCGCTTCCGAGAACCCACGAGGCTCAAAGCAGCAGGCTCTTAGCTTCAGGATGCAGGGCTACAGACCTCAACTTGAAAATGTCAGGCCAGCAGCTCAGCAGAAGGGTGTATGGTACGGTTGATGGACAAAATCCTGCATGACCCTAAGGACCCTAAACTATGGGAATTATGGTATATTCCTTATAGTGGGTAATGCAGGATTTTGTCCATCAACCGTATTAACTATCTAGAAGCCCCAAAGCCAAACCCTAAAAGCACAGGGAAGCCCCCACGCCACATCCGAGGTCACCAGGTACAGCTCCTACGGAACCAGGAGCAACGCCAACGGCAACAGCTGAGAGTCCCTTGCCTTTCGGAGTGGCGACAGCCTGATGTGGAAGTTTCCGAAAATTAGGGGTGCCTTTTTTGGGGTCCTTCTAATAAGGATCCTACTATTTAGGGTACCATATTGGGGTCCCCTATTTTCAGAAACCCCCATGTAGCGGTAGTTGTCGGGTTCTGTTGAAGTTTAGAGCTGTGGTTTCAGGATCTAAGGCTTTACTGGATTTTGCTGGATTTATGTAGCCGGTCAATATATTAAAGGCTTTCTGTTCGTGTTAGTTTTGGGTTTTGAGGGTTTTGAGGGTAATTAGTGGTAAGCCTTTGCGTTAACTGTTGCTGTACGGAGAGCTCGCATAATCTATGACCCTGCTACCTTAGGCTCCATGTAAACTGGCGTAAACCGCCCAACCTGGATTCATACGCCCCGAAATTGTATCAAACCTTGAAGCTCTCCCCCACCCCAATCCCTCCAGAGCCGTAAATTGCATACCTTGTCACTTTAAAACCCTGCCGAGAGTAGGGAGCTGGCTGTTTTACAGAAGCCTGAGGAATTGAAAATGCTATTCCTTCGGGTTCCTTAAAGATGTATGTGAGTATATATATATACACACATCTAAAAAATGTGTATATAGAAGCAGAGTTTAATATACCCCCTTCACCCCCCCCCTCCAAAAAGAAAACAACAAACCTCGTTGCAGAACCCTGTAAGAAGTCCACCTCTATTCTAATCATTCGGGCCCTTTATAGTAACCCTGTAAGAAGCCTTTAAAGTGACCTTATTCTATTTCTTCGGTCCCTTGTAGTACTCAGGACCAGGAGGCCCGGGAGAAGACAAAGATTCTCCAGGAGATGGAGCCTTGAAAGCAGTGCAGCAGATAGTATAGGAGGGGCCTTAAGAATATTTATACTGCTCCCTTAAGGGTTTGAGAAGGTCTCCAGGAGGGACATACAAGGGGTCCGAGTATAGAGGCCTTAATGATTAGCATACGGTTTTGAGGTATATTTACAGTGTGGTGGGAAAGGATGTGCGATTAGTGCCTTTTCAGACCTTTGTATTAGAGTTTCCGGTGATAAGGTTCGGGCTCGATGGCTTGGGGAGATAGGTTTGGGACATGAGGTGGGGGTTTAGGGTTTAGGCATGGTTTGGGCTTTAGGGCTTAAGGGGGGTTTTGGATGGTTGTGCTCCAAAGGATCGTTTCTTATGCATGCTCGTGGGACAGTCTCAGGGCTTTGTTTCGTGAGCTTAGTGAAGTGATTAGGCTTCAGCTTGGCTTGCTTCAACAAGGATCCTTGGAATCGGGACCCCACTGCCTAATTAGATTTTGTTGGGCTGCCTTATGCCGTCGTTGAGAAGCCGCAAGAAGTTCTGTGAATTCGACCAACGCTTTCTCAAAAAGGCAATGTAGGAGTCCACGGCAGTGCTAAGCCCGTCATGAAGCTTAGTTAGAAGTGGGGTCATAAGTAATTTTGGTCATTATAGTTATGACCCATATAAGTGGCTTATAACTCCATTTAGAACTACCCATGAAACTCCAAGCAGAAGCTGCAAAGGCGGGAGAGAACATTGCACCCTCCAGCGCTACTTCGGCCCTTGTTCGACACGACGAAGCAGATCACAAGACTACTGCCAGGGAGTTGAAGGATTAGAATCTAGAATGCCTAGAATGGCTTGAACAGTGTGTTGCGACCGCAATCCAAACTTGAGGAAGTGGAGATGGAAGCCGACAAGCGAAGGCGCATCGCGAGCACCTGTTTGTTTTTGATTTTGCTCAAGGGGTGCAGGGTCAGGACAAGACGTCGGGAAGTTTTGCTAAATCGCCTACACCCTAAACATTCCTAAACCCTAAGTATTTGTACTCCAGTCCCTGGGCGTACAAGTAGCAAGCTGTGACGACTTAGTGCCTGAAGCCATGCCTGCCTTGTGCGAGTGTGTGTGACGAAACCGTAAACCGTGGCTCTACCCAAAAGCCCCACACCCTGAACCCTGGGATGTTAAGCCGTGAGTCATGCGACCTCCGGCCTTGCAAAGATCCCATCCATCGATCCGATAATCCTAAATCCTCTAATCCCAAACCCCAAACCCTATCATCCTTGAGTGGCGTGATGGAGGAGTGTTTGAGGTCGTGAACGAAGCAGTGTAGTGGAGCAGCATTCTGGTAGCTGAAGGTATCTGTATCACACACCCTAGGAAATCCTGGGATGACTCTTAGCCAATGATGCTTGGAGTAGCCAATGTGCTTTGTCGTCGTACTTGAATCCTCGCCTGCTTGTCTAGTGTGAGTGCTGAAACCCTATCATCCTAAGCCCGAAACCCTATAAACACCCTAAACCTTAAGCCCTGGGCCCTACTCCTCCTGAACTTCCTGACTCGGGAAAATCCTGAAATCATTATCGCGAGCCTGCGCCGACGTCTGGCCTTCGGTTTTACGAACATCGCCCCATCGATCAAAGCAATCCCCACTCAACCGCCTAGGCCCTCAAGCCCGGGCCTTCATTTCCTCAACTCGCCTGCATCTTCGCGGGAGGCAGGAGTTGGAGGCTCAGCAGATGCAGCAGCGCATCTTCCTCCGGCAGGCACTCGGAACCTGTGAGTTAGGGAGGCATCCTTGGGTTCTGAAGTACCTACTGGGGATCCGGTTCCTAGGTCCTAAGGACCCCCTACCTTAAGGATCCTCTTAAGGGATCCTTTAGGGATCCTCTTAAGGATCCTTTAAGGATCCTCTTAAGGATCCTTTATGGGTTGCACCTTCGGCTGGATGCTTGCGAGTTCAGAGATCATTCCTCGCCTGACTCCTGAACTCCTTCCTACAGCTCTCAAGAACTCCAAAAAGTTACCCTAAGGGTCCAAAGGACCCAATAATCGGGTACTCGGGTTTATGATAGTAGCTTTGTAGGTTACTGTTTTGGAGAGTATATGATTATTAGGTACTTGGACCCTTAGGGTTATCGTCCGAAGAGCCAAGCAACAGAGAGCCAGGTTTCTTTCTCTCGAGCCGTTTCGCCGGCTGCTCTGATATGATAGGGTAGGCGGCCAGACTCTGCTGCGGCCATTACTCATTAGATCAGCAGGTTCAACACGCCTACATTGACGAATAGTTGACTTCAGGTATTGCTCTCGGAACGCATCGCATGTGCGACTGAATGCTGGTGTGCCTACGCAAGTATCCTGCCGAAGGGTCACAGGGTGTATGAGAAGACTTTCAAAACTTCGCGTGATAGAAGAGTGATCATGGGGGTGCGCGGACCCCGTCCTAAACCCCCAACCCTGACCGCCCTCGCCAAAGGAAGCCAGCAACCCACCCCAAAACCCTCAAGCCTGACAGGCATGCGCACCGAGCCAACCCCAGCTCGAACACCGTGTTCAGTTATTCCCAAACCACACCCTGAACGTTTTGTTGTTTTGTGAGCACGTGCACAGACTGCCAAATTAGTCCCGACTGCGAACCGAGAGACCTCACCTGGCGAGTCCGAGTGTGAGAGCGTAAACCACACCCTGAACCCCCGAGTTTGTGCCCAGAGACCATGGCCTTCGGGGTTCAGGGCCCCAAACCCTCTGTAAACCCCATTCAACGGGGCTCAAGGCTCGAAGGACCCAACGCCCCCGCCCCTTCCCCAACGCCCTAATAACCTTTACACGCATCCAAAGCCCTGAGACCTACATAAATCCGGATTTGTCCCTGAAACAAACAAAACCTTCAACCCTAAACCCGGAAACCGTGCCCTAAACGCCCTAAAACCAACCCCAAGCCCCCGGGTGCTTGCAGGGGCAGCTGGAGCATGAGCTCCAGCGCTTGCAGGAGCAGCTCCTTCAGGCTCCCGACATGTCTCGGCTTCAGGCGGATGCAGGATTATAGTAGATTATAGTGTGTATATATATATATATGTATATATATATACACATTATCGTATATTACGTACAGTATGTTATAGTGTATTATAGTATACCATTGTATATTTTAGTAGCTTATAGTAGGTTATAGTTAGGGTTCCAACTGGGAAAATAGGGCAATCTATGGGTTTACAGATCCACGGGGTGCAAGGCTCAGGGTTGACTTGGGTTAACGTCTTGAGGCCTTAGATTTCTAACTTTCAAGCCTTCAAGACTCCCTGGGGCTCCAGTTACCTAAGTAGTAAGTTACTAACCATAATAAAAAAATAACCCAGTAGCCCATTATTTAGATGCAACGGCAGAGAGAGAGAGAGAGATCATTTAGGTAACTGGAGCCTTAGGGACTGACAGTTTAGAATAGGAGGTTTGGAGTGGGGCGCATGTCAGACTCGACAAGGCTTACTGGCATTCAATCGCCTGAAGCCACAACCTCTCAAGCCGCAAACTCCCCACCTACAGTCGGAAATGAGTTTTATGATTGGACCTTGCTATTGGCCGAATCACTCCGTTGCCGTCCCACCCAAATGCGATTTCGCGTAGGAACCTAGTATAAAAATCCAAGCACCGATCCAAAGCGCCAAACCCTGTCACGGGAAGAAGGATACGCGTGTTGCAGTTTCAACGTAAAGCCTCAGCCCTAAATCTAGTTCCGACCAGTCAAGGTTCTTCGAACCCGAGACCTCGTCTGGCACGTCCGAGTTGCGAGAGCGTAAACCCGGGAAAGCCTCCCTTATTGAGGACTTATATGAGGAAATCATAATAAGGAACACGCGGTAGGTTATTCAGGGTTAATTAAGGTAAGCCCCAAACCCTAAGCTGGCCGGGGTGCAGAGGACGAGCAACTGGAGCATCAGACGGTGGACGCCGTGACGCGCGCGGAGAGGTGGAGCTTTGTAGAAACCATGTGACATTCGGTTTAAGCGTTAGAGTTGGATTTTGGAGTTTAGGGTATTGCTTTCTGTTTTAAGGTTTAAACAGCTTGAAGGTGAAGATGAAGGGTTGCAACTTTAAGGAGCAAGCTGTGCAAGGCCCGTTCGAGTTTGCTCCTCTAAGTCTAGGGTCGCCGTACCCAGCTCACCTTACAATCATGCCCTACCCGTTTTTTGGGCATCCTCCTTTTCTATGTAACAGATCCTAACCGTAAAACTTACTTCCTGAAAAAACGGGACAGGATACAACCCTCTCGGTCTGGTTCTCGGCAGGCATTTGCGGCAGCAGCAGCATCAGTCTGAGTTGGTGAAGCAGGAGGAGAGCCAGCAATCGCAAGACGTGTTGGAGCAGGAGCAGACCTGTGCCTGTGGGGTTTAGGCTAGGGTGTGTAGGGTTTTACAGTCTTTAAACCCTTACATGCTTTAGCCCTTAGCCTGAACCCTCGAATCTATGTGCAGCGGAAGAGGCTTTGTCGCCTTATCTCGGGGCAACGCGCACATCGGTGCAATAGCGCTATGCATGATGATTATGTTCCTTTCTTCTAGGCTTCGGGTTGACTACAAAACCTGGCCGTGGAAACACCTCTTAGGTATCCTGGGCTTGGGAGTACCATGCTGTATTATTTTCTTTTGGACCTGTTCCTTCTATGAAATTATGAAATAAACGTGTATAACTTTTTCTCCCTCGCCGGGGGGAAACCTAGAGGACCTTTGAAGTGTGCCGGATACCGACAGAAACTCATTTTGGGTTTAGGGTTTAGGGTTTATGGTGAGGAGAAGCTTCTGCAAGCTCAGCGGCGCCGGCTGCAGGAGCTTTGGGTTTCAACAAGTTCGGGTTGGGTCCGGCTCAGGGCTTGTACTTAGAACAATAAGAAGAACAGCATCGAAGAGTAATGGGGGTAGATGACAGTATCACTCGTTTGAGCGGGTTAACCTTTTGTAGTTGTGGCTAGCATACTAAGGCGACATGACTTTGTCGTGAGACAATGTGTTGTTCAGCTACCCTACTTCCTAAAGAGGCGCAAGCCAGAACTCAGCGCTTTGCATTTGCGGCAATCCTTTTTTGCGTACTTGTTGCAAGATCGAGCGGTGGAGTATAAGGGCTGGCAAAGACCAGGTTTGGAACTGCAAGGCTTTGTGTTGCGCCTGCTTGTGTAAATGGCATTTGGAAGAGATTGCTGCGGCATGGGAGTTTCGGAAATTTAAGCGGGCCTTCGTTTCGATCCACAACAACGATGTCCTCATCATACGTACTCCGGTTTACAAAACCCTAAACCCCTAAACCCTTAACCCTAATCCAAGTGCGTATGAGCGCTTGACATTCGACGTATGAAGTCTTGGCCGGTGGGTTCCAGGAAGTCTGAGGGGACGAGGCTGGTGGAAGCTGGTGCCGGTGGGTTTAGGGGTTTGCGGTTTGCGGCTTAGGGTTTAGGTGGCATATGCATTGTCCAGGTGTAAAAAAGCGTTTAGGGTTTAGGTAGGTGGGGAGCCTATGCCTAAATCCGAAAAATTGTTGCAATGTGATCGTTAAGTTCTCGAGTGAGGGAGACGGTGGATTACCTGAAGGGGCTCAGCTTCAAAGACCGGCTACCCAGATCCCGAATCCCCACACCCTGTTCAGAAGGTCATGCAGGTGGCAGGGTTTGGTAGGTAGGGTTCTACTTGTGCTTGGACATGTCGTTAAGCCTGGCGTGCCCTTTGCGAGTGTGAGAGTCAATATCAACATCTGAAATCCGAAATGTAACTGCAGGCACTGAGCCCTAAGCCCTACAACGCCCAAAACCCTAAGATCCAAAGCCCTAAAAGGTTCCAATGAGTCCCCAACTAACCTCGCCAGTGGACATTGTTTCAAGTCTCTCCCTTCCCAATCCGCCTCGAAGTTCGTGCTGCAAGCATTTTTGCATGCCGTCTCGAGTTGTTGTCTCTCGGTGCTTGCACACGCACTGCTGGCTGTGCTTCGAACCCTA